>CM044445.1:103822390-103846710 GCA_024363595.1 Xenopus borealis
ATATTGATATATCCATATCATTCAGGTCTATCTTCTATATTCACAAGCATGGAGTTCCTAATCATACATATATGGGAATCTAGATTCGGTGGAATAATTGAATCATTGAATGGACTATTAATGAAACAGATTTGTTAAACATCTACTATGGTAACTAGAGTTTTTATAATAGCAACAGTTCTGCTTTGAGATGGTCATAGGAAGGATGTTCAAAAAATCATCTCCTGGCGTGTGGCAGATAGCACAAAGAGGCCACATATGTGAATGGCCAACGTTAATTAATCTTACAGATCAGACCATGGGCTTATGCATTACGAAGTCAACTGATGACCCAATACCATCATCAAAAGGGTCATTGTTTAATGTAGCTTTCTATACTGGTTGGTTCATTCATGTGACATCACTTCAGAGGTTGAAACCATATGCAGTCATACAGTGTGGTTGAAAATCAGTTGAACTACATGAAAAATCTATGCATTTATGGATAACACTAGTACGGTTGGACCAATATGGAGAAAAAGTACCAAAGGGACCTGACAGAAAAAAGAATACCAAAAGAATAGGCTAAAAATGATGTTCAGCAGCTCTATGGACACCTAATATGCAATGTTCTCCAAAATTGATCATGGTTACCATATGTGTTATCTTTTCTTTGGATCAAGAGGAAAATGCTCATCTTAGTGAATTTGCGAATTTACGATCCTTCGTGCGCAACTTTGCCTGGCATAAGGGTGCGAAGTTGCGCAAGTCTATCTACTTCGCTAGCGAAAATCCATGTTAGTGAATTTGCGAAGTTGCGAAATGACATGCTGGTGAATTAGCGCTAGCGTTAGACGTTTCGCGCTTTAGTGAATTTGCCCCCATGTTTCTTATCATGGCTTCACCCTGTTTTTTGTCCATTGGCTCTGGACATGCTGTGTGTTTAATTTGTAATGAAAAGCTCAAGAACTGAGAGAAAAAAAATGGTGGAGCTGCAGTTAAATCAAACTATTAACCCAAGTAAATAAATATAATTGCATTTACCCTTCTTTATTTGTATTAACTGTTATAGGCATTAGGCAAGGATCTTCAGTGTTGTACATCAAGTCTCATGGAGTAAACCATTAACATAGGTCAAGGTAATCCCTTGACAGTTTTTTGCTCTCCTGGGTACCCAAGAAAACGTTTTATCTTTTTATATCCAAAACAACAAAATATAAAAATGTAGAACATGACTAATTATAAAACCATTGTCTCTAGTACAGTTTGTTCCTAAGAAAAACCTCTACAACATTTCCAGGGTTTCAAAATGCAATGAATAAATAGCAACTCTGTTTATTTAAAGCCTTGATACATTAAATCCATGGTAGACCTTTGAAAGGCTATATTTTTCTAAACTTTCTTTTTTCTGTTTCTTTACATATGTTTCCCATTACTTTGAATGATTTTTTTTTTTGCATTTTGGCAGGTTACCAGTATAGTACATCAGACATCATGCTGAATAAATAACAGAAAATAAAACTAGTTACATAGTTTTGAAACCCCTTCTGCACATAGATGGAGAAAGGGCTTAATTTGTAGTAACCCAATCATCCTTACGGGAATAAACCCAAGGCAGACAAACCCACACTTATATGCAAAAAAACTCCCTAAAAGACATTTTAGTCTGGCGCTGAGGTTTGCCAAGTAAGGATAAAATGTCACTGAAACCCAATTAGAACATGGGAAAGAAACTTTTGCAGCACATCCACAAGCAAATGTCTTTTGGCACCCAGTTAAAGGAAGAGGCCATGGACTGGAATGTTGCAATACATAGCAATGTAGAAAAAAAATTGACAGTGCCAATTACAGAGATTGATTAATGCTTAGAAAGTGGGATGTGTGGTTGGCGGTGTTGGTTTTTATATGGAATCTCCCATGACATCTCTGTTAACAGTTGTAGCAATATAGTTAAATAACAGGTATGGTAAAACCACAATCAGGAAACACTATCACATAACAAAAACAAGTCAAACACGTACAGACCACAACAGATTTCTGTATTTTGCTGGTTTAAAGTTGTATACTACACAATGGTGGGAAAATTCTTCAGCCAAGCTACGGTTTTCTTGGTCATCCGTATGTTTGGTAAAACATTGTATGTGCACAGAAACTTGTGGGCACCAATGACATGAGATTAGTGTCTACGCAATCAAACTAGCATGTACCTGTATGCTGAAGTTGTCCATATGCATGGATTTCCTCTTGCTAGACTGGTTTATTTGACCTTTCCTAATTGCTTATAATTTGCTGAGCTTGTTGCTTCACAATCCTAAACACAGTAATCGATCTCAGCACCAACTAGTCCAATGGGGCTAAGATGTTAGCCAAGAATTTGCAATGCTGTATGTCACTGAATTTATGCCGCTGACAATGGGCCTTAGTGGGGCTCCTTCTTTGTGTATCAGAGTCCAAGGACAAGGAGCATAAAAATGTTAGTGTAGCTTTGAAAGTGTGTGGCTACCCAAACTGGGCCTTTGTTAAAACAGCAGCAACCAAGCCCAAAAATAGGCAAAATATAGTCATTCCATGTGTGTCGGAGAAACCCAGGAGGATTTTCAACAAACACCACATCCCTGTGTTTTTCAAACCTAACAACACACTGAGACAAAAACTGCTACACCCAAAAGTTTCAACTCCTAAAGGAAAACAAAGTAATGTGGTATACGCAGTCCAGTGTAGTGAAGAGTGCACTGATCTATACATTGGGGAGTGAAAACAACTGCTCACTAAGCGAATGGATCAGCATAGGAGGGCGAACTCTACAGACAAGACTTGGCTCATTTGAAGATAGCAATGCCCAAATCTTGGATAAAGAAGACCGCTGGTTTGAAAGAGTTGTGAAAGAGGCGATTCATGTTAAGGTGGAGAAACCATCCCTGAGCAGAGGCAGGGGTCTTTGACACCACCTTTCTGCTACATACAATGCTGTTCTAGCATCTGTACCCCAGCAGTTTCAGAACTATTCACACATCCATTCATGCAACACTTACAAGTAGCACCTGTTTCTAGGAGTTGAGGATACATTGGTCATCCTATCACAGTAACTACACAGAATCAACACCTTTCAGATTTCAGATGTCATCTCTCTGAAGAGTTACAATGTGCCATTATGATTGGATTGTTGGAAGAGTCTATATGCTGAGAACTCCCCTACACCAGTCAGTTGAACTGAGGAAGCTTCTCGGATGAGCAGTGAAACGTCTTCATTAAAATTTCTCAGCAAGTCCAGTTCTTTTGAGTTACTTGTGTTAGATATACCATGACCTGGATGAATAAGAATCCTCATAGTCAACAATAGATATTGGTAAGCTGCCACATGTAACCATCCTTTCCTGAAGATGTGACCCTCATTCATTTGACCAGATATACCCATTAAATATTGAACTAATATGCTTGGTCACTCTAAATGTTTAACCATCAATTATGATCATAATACTGTTCAGAGTCTCTAGATCTAACCAACCATTTTGGTGAATTATCTTCACTGCATAGCCTTGTGTAATCTTTTTAAAGTTTACTTGACCCACTTTTTCTGTTTTGAGTTCCACTGGGGATATATAGTAATAACAGAAAAACTCTTCACAATGCGAAAAGTTATGCCTCTTTGCGAATAAATTTAGCTTTGCACAAATTTAATATAGCTTTTGTTAACCTGAAAACTGTTTAGCGACCACTTCAATCAGTGGAAAAAATGTTGTGATTTTTATCGTTTGTGCCATGGCGCAGTGAATGTAATAAAACTTCTTACTGAAAAAGTTGTGTTTTCTCCAAAAGATTATGACACTTTCAAGCACTTCTTAAAAGTGTGCAATTAAAATTTGCAATGCGCAATTAAAACTTGCAATGTAATAACAGTTTAAGAAAGAATATTACATTGTGAAATGTGAATTTGTATTCTTATTGGTGCAAATCGTAGCAACTTTTATCACATTCCCCCTAATATGTTTTATCTCTTTTTTGGATCTTGCTAACTTTTTTACACATTCAAACTTACAAAAAAGTTGGAGAGCAACACAAGTTCCTGAGGTGACAATTTTAGGCTGTAATTGACTATTGGAGGGTTCCTATTTGGCTTAGGAGGAGGCACTGTTTGTTGTGTACCCAGTTTTTATGCATCCAAAACTTGCCCCAAACCAGGAATTTAATAATAATCACTGTTTTGGGGCCCCTGGAAGCAACATCCAAGGGGTTGGTGAACAACATGTTGCTCATGAGTCACTGGCTGGGGACCAGTGCACTAGATCTACCAAACCTGCACTAGGTGCAGAGCACAGCAAGACCCTGGGCTCAAGTTCTCTTAGAATACTGCACTTTCAGTAACTCACATCTGTTACTAGAAATCATGATATTTTCTTTTATTGCAGCTTTTGAGCTCAATTGTACACTCAGTCAGGCTTTTTTTAAAGACATATAAAAGATAGTTGAACACACAAGAACTCATTACAAACACAAAGCAATAAAAACAAGACATTTTTGCACAGGTTGGGGATTGAAATTACTTTATTTTTTTCACTTTTTGTTGCTAATATTAATTCTTTTTAGAAATGAGTGATTTCTTCTCTTCTGTTTTTCCCTATTTTTTTCCTTTTCCATCTTGGACAAATTAATCTTCTGCCTGGGTTGGTTTTTATGAGAAGCTGTGTTCTGTAGCACTAAATAAACAAAAAGCTGAGCAAGAATGTATTTACAGCTGATAGAGAATAAAGCAAACATTTCACAGAATCCTCTGGGACATGGAAATCGTTTACACAAGTTTTGCTTGTACTGATGGTTAATAAAAGACAGGAATTTTCCAATAAAGATCCAGACATGCAGACTGTGATAAGCACATTTTAACTCTATGAGGCATCTAAACTTGTCTATTATAAACAGTCTGATTTGGCAATATTTTTTTCTGTTTATTGGTGCAATAAAATATTGCTGGTTAACTCTTTTTGTTGGGATAGACCCTTAAATCTACAGTATCAGCATAAAAGTTCTGTACCGAGTAATGATTCACAAATTCAATTTTTCCAGCTTTTAGCCTTGATCTGCTCCTTCCATGGAGTGGCAAGAACGTTTTGTGGAGCTAAAATAGTCTCAGGATTATTAAAACAACTCTAAAGTCCCAATACAGTAAGTTACTCTGAAGACATCATGTTTAGTCTTTATGTGTAGCTTGCTTTGATGGTGACCTGCTATACCAATCCCAAGTGACAGCAGTAAAGCACAGATTAATGTACACCAAACCCCCCCTGCAAGCTTACATTCCTTCCACTTTCCCTTCCCCATTGCTATTACAGGCCTACTTGGCTCAGCAAATGCTGTCTGAAAACCTAAAATCTGTAGAGGCACTTGGGGGTATACTCATCATGCTGTGTAAAAAGTGGAGTGAAAAATTACCAGTGATGTTGTTCATAGCAACCAATAAGATATTTGCTTTTGTTTTCTAATTTTTGTAATCTAATTGATATGTGGTTGCTCTGGACAACATCACTGGTAATGCTTCACTCCACTTTTTACACATGATAAATAGTCTCCTAAATGTATTGATGACTTGTTCCAGGCTAAAACTTATGCTGAATTTCACTTGGAGAGTCAAAATGAACTATGGGTTTAATAATGAAACAGACTGGTTCTGCCATTTTCTACTAGACTGGTTGGTTGATTATGCAATAATCAATCCTCTCTCTTTTTTGTAAGCTTGAAGCTAATTTAGCCAGCTTGGTCACATTGCCATTGATTTTATTTATTTTTACTAAAGCTGACCATACACTATAAGATCTGCTTCTTTGGCAACATCGCCAAATTAGCGCATCTTTCCCTGATATGCCCACTAACGACAGGGCTATATCGGGGTAATCTGGACATTCAGCCATAGGCCTGTACAATCTGATTACAATGAGAAGAAATGGGCTCCAACGGGTCGGTTGTGGGAAAAATGTAACTTTCCTGATCAATATTATGGCCAGATATTTATCTGGAATACCCATCGGAAAATCCCATACACGGGCAGATAAGATGCCAAATTGGTGTAAAAGACCAATATGTGCTCCCACAACCACTTAGTAGTATAATCCAATAGACCATAAGTTGCCAAGAGGAAGTGAATCAGTGGATAGAGCCAAGGGAAAGCGTTGACCTTGTGCAGTCACAGTCATCATCTCTAGCCACCTGTGTGAAGATAAATATCCCTTTTTAGTTGAAGCATCTATAGCAGGGATCCCCAAGCCTTTTTAACTTTGAGCCACAAAGTTCCTGAGTGTGCAAATTATGGGCTGTGATTATTGGTAGTCCCTATGTGGACTGGTTACCCACAGGAGGCTCTGTTTGGCAATACACCTGTTTTTTTTTTGTTTGTTTGTTTTTTAACAAACAAACCAGGAATTCAAAAATAAGTACCTGCTTTTTAGGCCACTGTAAGCAACATTACAGGGGTTGGTGAGCAACAAGTTGCTCGCAAGCCACTGGTTGGGGACTACTAGTCTATAGCATCAGTTGAAGCAAGTGGTGTGGCAACCTCTGGTGAAGCCATGAGTAGAACTCAAACTCTGTATATAGATACATACCACCATGTCAGTATAGACAAAATCCTCTATTAGTAATCCAAATAACCAAATAATTACTATATAAGTGCTGAAATCACCACGTGAAGGACATGTGAAGGTTCATGTGTTTATGCCCCAATCCTTACAGCTTAAGGAGAAGATATCCACATTTCTGGTTGAAATCCCCCTTACTAAACAATGCAACAATTTAGAATTTAGAGGGACTTAATTATTAAAATTGTTCCATACTAGAACCTATAAGTGTGTTATTCATGTATTCATTAACACAGGAATGCATTTCCAGTTAAAGCAAAACCATTAGATACAGGTTGGTTTAGCAACGACCCAACCTGTGCAGAAATCTACTGGTGGACAAGTCAATTCTGCAGTTTAACTTTATATTTGGAGGGCTGGTAGATGATTTATCTCACTTGACAGTGCTCCAGCTGAATGCCTGTCTATTGCTTAAGTTACATGGATGCAATTCTGCTTGTAAGAATGGCATTTTATTTAAATTACTTTAGTACTTAGTGACTGTGTGTTGCAGTTTGAGGAGCAGATTATTCAGATCCCTAATTTCAAGGTCCAGATTTATGCATTTTAATGCTTTTTATACATAACACTGTCATACATGGTGAGAATAATAAGCGCTCAGTTCATGTGCTACATATATTTAATAATGCAAATGACTGTTTACTTGCTTAATGCGAAATGGCCATCCTGGGGCTTTACAAAATAACCTGATGAATTTCCTTTTTGCAGTTACAGAGAACATCCAGTCACATTGCATAGCATACCCTGTAGGGGTCACTGCTGAACTTCAAGATTGAACAAAGGTATAGAAACAATTTCCATATGTCATAGAGACTGTAATTAGAGTTCAATGTTACAAAGAAAAATATACTTTATTGCAATTAAAGGGCTAAAGCCAAGTCAACATGTCAAATAGATGTTTATATGAAGTGACAGCAAAATAGAACCTACAGTATAAGACTTATCTTTTCAATTCCATTCTGTTGTCATAGAAAAGTACCCTACCCATCCAATAATTCTATATGTATATCCAACAAACTCAGCTTTCACATCGTCTCCCTTCTCATTACATCTGAACCATGTCACATCCTGTTCAGTGTACCTACTCTATCTATAAATGTTTATAGAGTATATAGATGAAAGTGCACTTTGAACCCAATTCCCCTTTTGAGCTTAAAACAATTTTAGGGGTGGAAACGTCCTATTCACTATAAACAGCTTCCTGGTGCCATTTCGAAGTTCTGGAGACCAAATTCCCCATATTGTCTGTTTATAGCACAGATTCCTGACTGTTGTAGTGTTACCTCTGTCCTCATCACCTCTTCTGAATTTAAACTTGATATTAATCGACTTATGAGTAGTGATGGGCGAATTTATTTGCCAGGGACGAATTCGTGGTGAATTCCGGCGAAATTCGCGAAACACCAGCGAAAATTCGCCTGGCAAAAATTCTCTAAAAAAAAAAAAGGACTTGCGCGTCGTTTTTGATGCGACGCAATGAAAATGACGCGACACACGCCGAAAACAACGCGACACACGCCGAAAATGACGCGACGCGTTGAAGTTGACGCGTCGCGCGTCAAAAACGTGCCGTGACTCGTTTGGGAATTTGTGAATCGTCCCCTATGTGTGCTTCTTTTTGTCTTCATGTGATGTATGCTAAAATAGGATACACATAATCTGAGCTCTGCATTACTCTTTAATTTACCCTGTTTAATACAACTGAAAAAAAAGTTTACAGGTCATTGTTAATGGATAATTGACTGTTAGTTATGATTCAGCTCTAAATCAGTAATTGACCCAATATGGACTTTGTGCAACAAAACTATTATGCAACACAAAACGGACTCATGCCTTTATTATAAAGTTAAAGGAGCTTACTAATATAAGAGCTAAATTGTGCAGTGCAGTTGTCAATAGCAACCCATAACAGCTTTGCTTTGATTTTGTACTAATAGTAGACTGATTAAAACTGATTGTTGAATGCTAGTCATGGGCGAATTTATTCGTCAGGCGCAAATTTGCAGCGAATTCCTGCGATTCGCCTCCGGCTAATAAATTCGCAAACAGGACGCGCGTAAAAAAAACTTGACGCACTGAGAATGACGCAACACATGAGGCCTGACTCGTTTCGCAAATCTTTCGCCAATTCGCAAATTTTCCGCCGAAGCGAAACGGGATAGATTCGCCCATGACTACTGAATGTTTGTTATGGACAACAGCTCCTGTTCAGTTTACCACCAATGTTCATTTCCAGTCCAAAATCAGTACATTCTTAAAGGTGACCACTTGCTGCACCATATTATTGAGTCCTTGGAAGGTTCTCTCTGGTGCTTTAAAAAGAGAAGCTTCATTTATTTATCCCACAGGTGCAAAATGGAGTATGGCCATGGAAATTTTTGTGTTGTGGTGCAAACCTCAGCTCAATGGTTGCAACACATCCCTGTACTTAATGCCTACCTTAGGTAGGTGGCAAGTACAGGGCTCCACTGTGTATTGTTTCAGTTTTACTAGAGGGGTATTTGTGGGGATACTTGTGTACTGACCCCAGCTTGTCACTAGACTTCCCTACATGCATACATTACTGGCATCATTGCCATTTGGAGTGCAGAACCTTCCACCTACTGTAGGTCACTACTTTTAACTTTCTCATTTAGAACCCACCATCGACGCATGCAGCCCCATAACACTAGAAGGACAAACTGTGGCTAGCATAAAATGTTATTTAAAGGTAAACATTAAACATGATATATATATATATATATATATATATATATATATATATATATACATAAATAAAAAATAAAATAAAACATGATATACAATATAAAAAAGCATGTGCGTAGTATGTAATGATATGGCTATCCATGACATCTGTGGGGCATGAAATCTTTGGAGGTCTCCAATATGTTAAGGACCCTTTCCTCATTATCTATCCAAAATGTACAACCCTACTGTGCATTTTGCACATGTACAGTTTTTGTTCTATCACAGTACATGTTTTTATTTTTTTAATTACATTTACTATGTCCGGGCTAAAATATTACTCTCATAAGCTGGAATGCTATAGAAATAATTGCATCTCTGGGGGGTTACATATACAATAGTATGGAGTTACATGTAAACAGCAACTAAAATGTACCATCTCGTTTATACTTGTGGGCTGAAATAGCAGTTTGTTTAAACTAGAAGTGTCTAAAATTCCATGCTTTGGGTTACATCATGCTCCAGTTTCCTGACACATAGATTACTCTCTTATATTGCAGATATTATATGTGAAATCTATTTGTTTCTTCTAAATCCATGTTAAATATGAGTATGTATTCAGTGATGGACTGGCCCCCCTAGGGCCTAGTAAAGAACTAGGGCCCATTCAGACAATTGATAGAAGCCAGAGAAAGCCTGATGCTCTCACCAACAGGAGACTTTAAGTCTGGGGCTTAGGTATCAGACTGTGTGTGAGTATGTGTGTCATGTGTTCTGCATTTATAATTATAGTAGCTCTTTACGTTGCACCAAGGACAATGATCTACAAGGAACAGTAACTTAAGCTAACCCTTGTAAGCTCTTTTATTAACAAACCCATCCTAGTTAAACGTCATTCTATAATATGTTATTTCAAATGTTGTGACAAAGAAAAACCTAGTTTGACAGAAGTGTCGGTGTTGAGTTGAGCAGTAAGAAAAGAAGTGCTTTTAAGGCTTTCAAGTTAGCTGGGACAGTTGAAATGGGTATTTAAATTTTTTTACATCTGTAAATAGTAAAAATACAGCAGGATGGGTGGGAACATTAATGGCTAACATTTACATTAAGAAATATTGGCCTGGAATATAGTATTTGTAATTCAATAACTGGCTAAAAGATAGACTACAAAGAGCTGTGGTAAATGGAACATTTTCTAATTGGAACAGTGTTGTTAGTGGGGTACCGCAGGGCTCTGTACTGGGTCCCTTGCATTTATTAATGACCTGGATGTGGGCATTGAAAGTACGGTTTCTATTTTTGCAGATGATACTAAATTGTGCAGAACTATAGGTTCCATGCAGAATGCTGCCACTTTGCAGAGTGATTTGTCTAAGTTGGGAAACCGGGCAGCAAACTGGAAAAATGAGGTTCAATGTTGATAAATGCAAGGTTATGCACTTTGGTAAAAATAATATAAATGCAAGTTATTCACTAAATGTTGGGAGTTTCCTTAAAGGAAAACTATACCCCCCCCCCCAAACAATGTAGGTCTCTATAAAAAGATATTGCATAAAACAATATGTGTAAAACCTTGCTTTATGTAAGTAAACCATTTTCATAATAATACACTTTTTTAGTATGTGCCATTGGGTAATCATAAATAGAAAAAAGAGATAGCCATTTTAAAAAATAAGGACAGCCTCCTGGGATCCTAGGATTCAACAGTGCACACAAACATACCAAACAAATACAAATACATTAGAGGACATTATAGACAAATATCAGGGCCTTGTCTTTTCAACTTGTTTATCAATGACCTGGAGGAGGGCATTGAAAGTACTATTTTTGCTGATGATAATTGTTCAGAATTATAAATTCCATGCAGAATGTTGCCACTTGACTAGATTAGAAAACTGGGCAGCAAACTGGAAATTTAGAATCAATGTTGATAAATGCAAGGTTATGCACTTTGGCAGAAATAATATAAATGTTATACACTAAATTGCAGTGTTTTGTGGGTTTCCTTAATTGAGAAGGATCTAGGGTGTTTTGCAGATGATATATTTAATTCCAGGCAGTGTCTTTCTGTGGCTACTAAAGAAAATAAAGTACTGTGTTTTATAAAAAGGGCATTAACTCAAGGGATGAAAACATGAGTTTGCCTCTTTATAGGTCCCTGGTAAGGCCTCACCTGGAGTCTGAGCTGGAGAGACTGCAGAGAAGTGCAACTAAACTGGTTAAGGGAATGGATTTAAATGAGTATAGATTGTAATGTTTGGGCTTCTTCTCTTTGGAGATTGCTCTTTATAAAAACATTAAATGGCATCATTGACAGCTAGTTGGTGATCTATTTTTCCATAAAATGGATCATTAAACCAGAGGCCACCCCTTTAATCTAGAGGAAAAGAACTTTAATTTTAAGCATTGTAGGTGGCTCTTCACAGTGAGGGCAGTGAGGATGGGGAATGCCCTTCTGGATGATGTTGTGATGGCTGATTCAGTTAGATGATTTAATGAACAAGCATAATATCCAAGTCAATAGTGATACAAATATCTACAATTCATATAGATATTAAAAAGGGGGATTGTGGGAGCACTCTAAAGGCTAAGTGAAAGTATATTTAAGTATAGTGGGAGTGCTACCTGCAAAGCACACTCCCTGGGCCCCTGTCTCATAAGTATATCAGTATAAATGCCAGTGCATATTGTTTAAAAACAGGGGTTGTTTTGTACAAAGTTATGATCATAAAATTGATAAGCCACCATACCACGTCAAGGTAAACCCCATATGGCGGTCCCTAACTTGTTTACATAGTATATAAAGTCTTATTTCTTTGCATAGTAGCATTACCTGTAGTCAGTGTATTTAGCCTTGGTTTCAATTTGAGGGCTAAATCCTCCCCCGCCAGTGTATGGCTTTTAAGAGAAAGAGATTCCCAAACCAACGCCCATTTTTTAAAAGCACAGGACCACCATTAGTTTAATATAGATATTAGTATATATACGGTAGTTTCAGTGGGTGTGTGTAAGTAAGTGCACTGGGTTTCTTTTGGAGGGGTTGATCTTGATGGACTTTGTTTTTTTTTTTCAAACTTAAATATGTTACTATGAAACATGCCATTCAAGATGAGTCTTCATCTATAGAGCTTACCAAAATAGTACATTCAGACACCATCAAGCTGAGCATGTGTTTTCTTGTTTTCCTCTTGGCCTGACTTCCAGTTCAAAATTGACATTGATTACTGCAGTTAACATGCACAACTGCTGATCTGTTAGGAGCTTATTCTTTACAGTAACATCACATCTGGTCACATGGGCTGGACATTAACATGCAACAAGCACATTCTGATTTGGAAATGGAGTCCACAAGGTTGAAAATTGAGGAGACACATAGTGGCATAAGATAAAACTGTTAAATGCTCTTCTAGCCCTGTATCAGTTGAATCCAGCTAGCAACATCTTTTTATAAAATTCACTTGAATAGATCGTAGTTCCATCGAATATGATCGAATTACGATCGTATGATTTAATCCGATATTTGAATATTTAAATTTGGCATCTTCGATCATCGAATACCTAATTATCGAAAAGATCGAATAGATCGAATGATCGAAGGAATCAAAATCAAAATTTTAAAATACTTCGCCAGATTGAACCTACCAAATTGCAATAGAAGCCTATTGGAAGCCCCCCATAGGCTTCTTTGACTAAGTCCTGCTCGAATACCATTCGTACGATCAAAGCGTTCAATCGCTCAAATTTTTCGGAGGAAATTTCACGATTTTTTCGTGAAATCGAACGATCGGCATTCGATCGTACGATTTCATCGAGAAATCAAATATCGATCAAAATGATAGCCTAAAACTATTCGATAAGCATTCGATAGTCGAATAAATTCATAGGATTTTGGGTGAATTTTAGTAAATTTGCCCCCTTGTGTATAAGGCAATGAGGTATGCTGGATTTATAGTAAGGGGTTTTAGAAAAGGTGGTACTGTCCCTGTTTTAGTATAGAGCTTATAATTAGTAGAAAATAAGTAACACATTAAGGGATTCAGTATCAATGTTTATACAACCTTTGGTTGCAGAACAATATGTTGCTTACCATTCCCTTTTGCTCCTAATGGTCCCATATCATGTGCTTAGTTTAAAACTCCTGTCTTTGAGGAAAGTCTTGGAGGCACAAAGACACAATTTTATTGTCAAACAGCGGCAGCTGCACCCTATCCACCAAGCAGGGCCTAAATTAATTTCAAAGGTCGCTGTTGGAGAATTTAAGCCAATAGTGATATTCAAAATAATTATTTCCTGTTTCCTATAAATGGTTGTTTTAATTTAGACAATTTCCAAATAGAATACATCACTGGCACTACATTCCAACCAACTGTAAGCACTAATTTAGCTCCCAGAACTTAATCATTGAGTGAATACACAGAAGCTTAATGGAAAATATGTTTATTTTTTCATTTAATTTGGCTCAAGAAAGCCTTTTTGAAATGTTTCATGCATACGCCTAATCTTTTTGATGTTGCGTTGACTTTCAGAAATCTGGCGCAAAGATTTAATACTGATCACAGTCACACTAAGGCATTCTAAACAAGTATGACAAAAAGCACATTATTTTTAACTTTCAGTCAGAGCACTTAATGAAATAAATCACATCATCACCTCCTTCAAGATAAACTAGGATTGAAAGGGCTGTCAGCATGGTTAGATTTTAGAAGAGGTGCAGATAAGGGCCCTTTAAAATGCTTCCAATGATATCAGTTTGATCCATGCAGACTAAAAATGACAACCAAAGCAGAAAAAGATAAATACAGTGTATTTATAAACAGACATTGATTATGTGGGAGAAATTATCTTCAGACGTATTTACCCTACAACTGTAGACATTCACAATTTGAAGGGCTTGTGACACCTGAAGCACATTAATCTATAGGTTCAATGAATGTTCCACAATTTGTACTTATGTACAATAAATAAAAACCAATGCAGTACTAGTAACAATAATGACCACAGAACTGTGTCACCGTCATGTTCTTCATTGCAATAGTAATTTGTAACTTTTCTCATGAGCTGTGAGCTTTACAATACTTGATCTGCTTTAGACTCTCTATACTCAAGCATGAGCCCTCGCAAAGGTGTTCTGAGAATCCCGGTGGTCCAGCGGTACTGCTGTGGGATGCCTGCCATGTTTTGCCCCTCTGCGCGCTGTATCCTAATGTCGCGTGTGCATTGTCGATTTTGGGTTATGATGCAGGTGGCATATGACATCTTTGCACATAGGCGCAAAATTCAAATATTTAAAGAGCCGGATAATACTGTATCATTGCCCAATGTAGGTCTATTCACATAGTTCCTGGGGGTGATTATTAAGTGTTTCTGTCCAGTTTTTGACCCTGTCTGACCCTGACCACGCCTTGTCTGCTGCCCATCCTGATTTTTGCCAGTATCTTGACCATTCTTTCAGATCCTGTCTATTGCTGCTTGATTGTGTACCGACCCGGCCTGTGACTTTGACTATGCTGCTGCCTCCCAAATTTTTACTGCACTTTCCTGATTTGATGTCAACCTGGTCTTGTTCAGCTGACCACTTCTATTCTCTGTTCTTGTTTGTATGTACAGTTCCCATGCTCCCCAGAACTCTCTCCTAGATCCTTTCACATTAAGACCCGTTGGCATCTGAGTAGTGGAGGGCTCCTCCTGAAGCAAAAGGCGGTTGTTAAAGGCAAAACAGTGAGCCGTGACTGGGATCTTGGGGTCTGTTCTGGGTTTGAGACACCAAACATCACAGGTGTGGAAGCAGGGTGTTGTTGAACTATTAGCATATAACAGTCCACATAGGAGTAATCAAAATAATGCAGGAACATAGAACATCTCTGGTGATAGTCTGAAAAATTATGTAATTTTTTGGGGGTTACCCTCCTTCCCACCTACATTTCCTAACATATGGCAACTCAGCTATACAGTGGGAACATGTTTAGGGCAACAGGACAACTTTATTTTATTTAATAAAGGTTTCCTGGGCTTGTGTAGTTTAATGTATTGTCTGCAACATATACTTTTATTATACTTTCAACTTCGCGCCATATGCAAATTAGGAATTGCTACCGTAAATGCGCTTTTCCTGACAAAGTAATGGTAGCGCAACTTCGCTAACGTTCGGCGCCCTGAGCATAAATTTGCATTTTAGTGAATTTGCAAAGCACTTGCGAAACTACGCTTGGCAAAGTGTGACAAACGCTAGCAAAGCCCTCACTATTGCAACTTCACAGGTAAGTGAATTTGCTCCCTAGAGTGAGTAGCCTTCCACTTTCTAGACCTGACCTGTTTAGTTTCCATTCTTGACTGCCTTCTCTTGGGGAAGTCTCTGGCAAAAAGCCCTTAGGACTACATGTCATACATTTAATATAATTAGTCATTGCCACTTTGTGGCTAAACTAGGGAACTCTAATGATCTGGCCCAGGAAGAGGATCATTACTCCTTCATATACTAAGGGGCGCTGGTGTCCACACTTTAGGGGACTACACAATAAAAGGGGAAACTACTCCTTCCAGTCCCCTACATGTACTTGCTCTTTTCCATTAACATTCTATTTTAGAATGTAGATGAGCCACACAGCTGTAGCACCACTAATGATGATGATTCTGGAACACACACAAACTTGAGGAAAACACTGTTTCCTCAGGTGGACAGTTGATTGTCCATTCACTGCAACATATCGGACAGGGAGTCAACTGTATTGATCAGGGAGTCAACTGCTTCAATCCCACAGAGAGGTCATTAAGCTGACTACAGTAGCATAGTTGAAGTTGGAGTAATGCTTGCCTTATATCAGGCCTAACCTTTGGAAAAGTCTTATTAAATCACATGTAACATATCTTTAATCTACAAATACAGAAAACAACCCTACAATTGTCTATTATTGTCTTAAATTATATTTGCTATACAGAGTTTGTCTTGTTGCTATAGTTCTGTTGGTATATGACTGCTGATGACCTAAATCAGCCCTGCCTGGATTATTACTGTAGACCAGGGTATGTATTGTGGCTCTGACAGTCCCACTATAACTGAAGCAGGAGGGTTTGGTTAAGTGAAAAATAAGAACAATGGCTCTTTAATGCAAGGAGGAATTATCATGCAGAGAAAGCACTGCAACATTAATATTATCTTTACATCTGTTTGACATATTTCAAGATTATCATGTAAAGTTTTTGAAAAAATCCTTTGATTTTGTCTTTCTAAATTGTATTTTTATTTTGATGTATTTTTCCAGTTTCATTTAATTCTAAACAATAGAACCAAACTATTAAATATTTTTGTAAAAAGTAGAAACATACAGTATGAATTCAGCTTTAATTAGAACTAGACAGCTTCCGTAAATATTTGTTATAATCCAAGATCAAGAATGTTTTCATGAGAACAAATATTGGATGAACCCTAAAGGAGATGTTCTCAGTCACTCATATTCACACATATAAAAATAAACACTTGACACCAACATCTAACATCCATTGGCTCAGCTGTGAAGTATGGCTAACATTACATCTGTAACAACCCAACAGAAGTAAAATGTAGCTCATGTACTAAGTAGGCTTAATTTAGGGTGACCTTCAAACATGTTGCACCAAAGTTCTAAGTAACAACCAATAAGCTATACATTAATATGTAATTAACTGAATATGTCAATAGGCTATAACCTTTTTATGCCCAGTAGTGTATAACAACACTCCATAGTTAAAAAAAGGGCTGTCCAAATGTATGCTGGCCTTATGAGGCATTCCAGGGGATTTTGTGGCATATTAGTCTATTGATCCATTACACAGAAAACAGTAAAGCAATGACACATTGTAGAGCTATGCAAACTTTTTTTAAACCTTGAATGAACTAGAATGAACTCTCAACTCAAATGGATTCTAACTTAATAAAAAACTTGGATGCACAAAACTCAAATCAGTGAAGTCCTGGGTCAACAATCCAAAATCTCGAATTTATTTAGTTTTTGCGGGGAAAAAAAACTTGAATTGGTCAAATTGATCAGTGAAACCCACTGAAAAAGATTTGAACATCATGGAAGCTATTAACAGCTTAAAATGGTTCAATGGATCTCTGCCATTGACTTCTACAGGACCTTGACAGGTGTTAGATGTATTAGTGTATTTTCAGATTCAAGCTATTTCCAGGTTCTGAGTATGACAAAGCTAAAAAAAAATAGCATTAAAAAAAAAACACAAAAAATGTTTTTTCGACTCATGGAAAACAGAACTTGAACCTTAATAAATCTACCTCTTAATTTGTGCAGTGTAAAAATGGATGGAACACAAAATGCAAAGTCTAACATTTTCAACAGTCCCTTTTTTTGGATGGTACTCAGCACTTTGACTGGGCTGTGAGAGGTCCACTGAAACTACTACCTCAGGGGTCCCCACACCCCCTCAGGGGCCCCCACCACCCACCTGCTCACTCGTTCACCCACCACAAGCTCCCACCACACGCTCCCACCACACATGCACATTATACTTACTATGCAGTGATTGTGGGAGGGAGGGGAGCAGCGAAATTGCAGATTTGGGTTGACATTTATTTCCCATACTGCCAGCCCAGTCCAACTCTGATGGAACTGGATTCAAAGGTGAAATAAAGGTTGATGCCACTGGGAGGATCTTGATGTTGTCTGTTTGGAGAAGGTGTCAAGCAGCACTGTTGTTGCATAAAAATACACATGAGCAGATTGTGCCAAAGTACAACCTACCTTCCAATGTTTGTGTCCAAATGTGAAAATATCAATTATCCTTCACGTTTTCTCCTGTTAGAAACCGTTTCATAAAATCAGGGTGTAAATTATGTCTGATAAAATGTCTGAGTGCAAACTAATAATAGTAAGCTACAAATGTAGAGGTTCATTGAACACCTCTATGTGCTACAATTATTATCATCTATAACAGACAGTCAGCAGGTACCATTTCCTGGTCACCTCAACAAACAACTTATTGGTTGTTATACTGTAGATTACTGCATCTGGGCACACATTAAACACACACACATAAATATCATGCTAAATGGATTGATACTGAACTGCTTTCTATAGACGTGCTACTTAATACCATGTCATGTTTAGAAAACCTTTTACTCAGGGGGATTTTCTATATCTCCTGCTGCTGGAACTCAAAACAGTTCTCAATTATAGGAAACATAAGAATTTCCTTTTCCCTACTAATGTCAGTTATTCTTACTGCTTACATTTTTAACCAATTCAGAAAATTCTTTTGAGGCATAGTTAAAGGATCCTTTGCTTTCACAGTAACTACATAATTGCCCACTGCAGCACTGTCAGAATTGTGGCCCTCCAGATGTATTACACTTCAGTACCAGGATTTTTAGTCAATCAACTGGAGCTGGAGCTCAACTGGAGTAAATCTGCCACATCTACTTTGAATTTTAATGGGACATGTAGATTATTAGTTCATGATTCGTGGCGAATTCCCGCGATTCGCCGCTGGCAAATAAATTCACGAAACGAAAATTCACCTGGCGAAAACACGACAAAAACAATGCGACACGCTTCGAAAACGACGCGACGAAAACAGCTTGAAGCGGCGAAGTTGACGCGACGCGCGACAAAAGCGTGCCGCAACTCGTTTCGCAAATTTTTTCGCCAATTCGCGAATTTCACTGGAAATATATATATATACACATATATATATATAAAACTGAATCATTAATAAGGATTCTAATAGAATTCCTTACTGTGATGATATCCCCTCTTTTATCTCCAAATGAAGAACCTCACCAGTTTGTTCTACCAAAAAAGTGCAAAGGAATCATTATTTTTGGCCTTGATTCTATATGACCCCAACCCAGTCATTCACTCCATGCCATACTAAGGGGCAGATTTACTAATAGTCGAATTTCGAATAGAAAAAAATTTGAAATTCGACCATCTAATTTTTCTTTGGGGGTAATTTTCAATTGAATATATGCATTTTTTATAGAAAACGGCTAAAATAGTTCGAATCTAACGATCTCATCGATCGATTTTCCCCAAAATCCTTAAATTTCTCAGAAAATGTTCAGGGCAAGTTCATGGGGGTCCTCCATTGGCTAAAATAGCAAACTTAGCAGCTTCAAGCTTGTGAATAGTTGAAGTCGAAGGATTATTAAAATGCCAGTACTTTGAAATTCAAAAATTTTAATTTTCTAATTTTTTTCAATTTGAATTGAATTTTGGGCTATTCATAGTCAAAGTAGCCCAAAATTACGTAAAAATTTGAATTTTATTTGAATTTTCACTTCGACCTTTAGTAATTGTGCCCCCTAGTAAATCTGCCCCTAAGTATTATAGGTAGTGATGAGTGAATCTGTTCCATTTTGCAACTCTGCTCAAAAGCTAGTCAAATGGCAAAAATGAGTGAAACGAATTGAAGTCAACGGGCTTCAATTTTTTACCAGCAATATTACATTAAAGTCAATGGGGTTTTTTTTTCCTGTGACGACTTTTTTGTCCAAATGCATTGAAGTCAATGGTTGTTTTTTCTCTGCAAATTTTTTGTTGCAGCAAATTTTTCTGCAGCATATTTGTACTACAGTTTCGCCGAAAAAAATTGCGGAACCACTGCAAATCCATGGCAGAAAAAATTCACCCATCACTAATAAATGTTATAGATGTAATTATCCTGCACTGAAAGCTAAGAGAGAAGGGAGAAAGGCGACTCCATGTTTACATTTCTTTGAGATGAAATCACATGATGGTTGTAAAAATGCAGCAATTGCAGGCCAATTTATCAAATGTTGAGGATGAGAAGAAAAACAGTAAAAAGCAACAAAAATGCGTCAGTAATTTCATATTTGTCAAATGTTGTATTAAAAATTGTACTGGAATAAATTTGTTCAGAATATTATTAACATTGTTGTTTAGCTACCTTCAGTGAATCACAAGACTCTAATTATGTGTACTCAGACGTATAGTTTTTATATCAACTAAAAAAAGAGTTTTCCACAAGAACATGTTGGTGAGTTAGTGACTTCCCCATGGACTAATGCCGTGGGTTAGACTGGAGAATTGTGAAGTAGTGTTATGTATCCAGTCTGGGCAAGCTTGCAGCAAAAATGTTATTATTGGCTTTAATGCTGATTTAGTAAATTAAAATGTAAGCTCTAGCTTTCACTTCACATGAGGTTTAGTTGTATAGTCTATTTCTGAAAATGGGTGAGGCCTTGGTAAACAATGAATGTGTGTTGCATTAGCAGTAAAATAATATGAATAGCTGAGCTTGGGTACCCCTAGGATTTGGAATCTACAGCTGTAAGCAACTTTTTGTATTAAAATGTTTTGTTCATTAATCTGAATGAAATATATAAATAAAAAATTAATCAAGTAAACAAACACCCAAAGGCAGTTTGTAACCAAACAGTACATGACATACAATTGCCTGGACAAAAATAATCTGAAAACACACATGTAAGAATGCTTACAGTAGGGTTCCTAAATCTTGGATCATACACGGAATCTTAACAAATGAAGAATTTCAGTGTTGAATATCACCACTGTTGTCCAAGGCTATTTTGTTTGAAATAATTATAAAATGAAAGACAGATGGGCCAAAAAAAAGTATGCTGTACAAAACAGACTGGTCCAACTGGTGTGCATTGTCTTTAAAAAAATAGCCAAAATGAGCAGTCACTGTAAGTTCACCAAAACTTGCAAACACAAGGTTGTGGCATCAGTGTTTTTTTTCTCAGGGGCAAAAAATTAATTCAACCAATTGTTATATTTAGTGATGATCAATTTTTTTTTGCCAGTCATGGATTCACAGCAAAATTCCCCATTTAGCCATCTGCAAATTTTTTTCATGAAACTGAGGCAAAAATTAACTGTGACAAAAAAAGTTGCTGAAACAAAAAAAGTCCATAAGAAAAAATGCCAATTGACTTTAATGTGTTTGGACAAAAAATTTGCCATATGAAAAAACGCCCATTGACTTTAATGCATTTGGAGAGAGAAAAACTGTTGCACATGTATACAATTGTCCCATGGAAAAAAAGTGTTGACGCCCATTGACTTTCGCAAATTATTTGCAGATTTGCTCATCACTAGTTGTATTAATTCTAAAGAAAATCATACAGTAGACTTTGGTGTTTATACAAATGGCCTGCAGGTGTCACTGTGCATACACAGGACTTTCTGTACAGCTTGAACGTGAAAGTAAGAAGTTACTGCTGTTATGTAATGGATGCACGAACCTGCTAATAAAGCACTGTTATACTCTCCTCATCATCGGCTACCCAAACACAACAAAATGGTGACAACGATGTCTTTTCTACCTCTGCAGCAGCCTGCACCTGTTCTACCAAACCCTGGTGAGCCTACCATACCTTTTACTGCTTGGATCCGTATGTTTGATTCGACTATTAAAACTGCTCAGTTGATGAATAAGTCAATTGGATAGGTCCATGGATCATTTTGGTGATGTTTGCAGCCTTCCTGACATTCAAGTCGAGTTTTTTAAATTTGATTCGAGGTTTCTAATTCAAATCGAATTCAATTAAAATTGTCAGGTAAATTCAATTCTTCGAGCTGAGAAAATTCAGTTTTATTAATAAATTTGGATTGGTCCAATTTCAAGTTAATGGACGTTTATGGGAGTTTTAAAAAACTCACATGAATTTGAAATTCGACCCTTGATAAATGTGCCTCTAAGAATAGTGATTCAGACTGTATATACATATATATATTTTTTGTAAATGACAGCAAAAGTCAAAACTCTACTCTTGAATGTAAAAACCAAAAAACAGAAGAATTTAAAAAGAAGACCCAAAGGAAAATTTAGCCCTAATTGTTAAAACATTTCTGAAATAGCTATGCCTGTAATTTTCCATGACATAAAAGCAATTTATTTTCATTGCATTTTGGACTGGTGGTGAGCCAGGGATCATTATGCAATGCCGCAAGCACTTAAAAGCGTGAGACACAAACATATTAAAATCATTATGAATTCCCCCCTTGCAATATGCTTTGAGTTTCACAGAAACCATGTTAGTAATAATTATTGAACATGCAGCTGTAATTCTCACTTTGATAGTTCTCCTTGTTTTATGATATTTCCCAGAAAGCCATACACGCAATTAGTCATGATTTAGGAACTAGAGGGTAATAAATCCTGTGAGTTATGACCTAACTATTGAATGTTATTGTAGAAATATGAGCATATAACGTGCTACATGTTTACTGCCTGTGTACAAATGTTCTTGCCGTTAGCAAGCTATTCCACAAGTATTTTTTTATATGGTCAATACAGTAGGTCTGTAAAGTGATTTGTACTGGTCATTAATGGAGCTGGCAAAAGTTTTGGACAAATCTGACCTATTTTGATTTGCCAAAAATTTACAAAATATTAAATATTCAATGAAATATATCAAAGTCTGTGGGTGACAAAATGTTTTTTGACTTGCAACAAATTATTTCCCCCACTAGAGTCTATGGCTATAATTTTCAAGCCAAAACTTGCCAAAATATTTCGCTCATCACTAGTTGGCATAACACATAAAGAGTGTTATTTACAAAATCCAAATGTATCTCATATGTAAATAAAAGAAACCACGACCAAACTCTAATACCCAATTTTACCATATTTATTACATGTATGAGACCTGTTATCCAGAAGGCTCAGGACCCGGGGCTTTCTGGATAACAGATCTGTAATTTGGATCTTCATACCTTAAAGGGGTGGTTCACCTTCAAATTAACTTTTAGTATATTGTAGAATGGCCAATTCTAAGAAACTTTTCAATTGATCTTCATTATTTATTTTTCATAATTTTTTAATGATTTGCAATTTTCTTCTGTTTCTTTGAAGCTTTCAAATGGGGATCACTGACACCATCTAAAAACAAATGCTCTGTAAGGCTACAAATGCATTTTGCATATTGCCACTTTTTATTACTTATCATTAGTGATGGGCGAAACTCCCGCGTTTCGCTTCGCCGAAAAATTTGCGAATTTCCAGAGAAATTCTCGAATTGGCGAAAAATTCGCAAAACGAGTCGCGCGTCGTTTTTGACGTCAAACGCGCCGCGTCAAACACCACGCGACGCGTCGTTTCCGACGCGCCGCGTCGTTTTCGGCGCGTCGCGTCAGAAACGACGCGCGACTCGTTTTTGGCGGGTAATTTTTCGGCGCAAATTTTTCCTGACGTTTCGCGAATAAATTCGCCCATCACTGCTTATCGTTCTATTCAGGCCATCTCCTATTCATATTCCAGTCTCTTATTCAAATCAATGCAGGGTTGATAGGGTCATTTTTACCCTAGAAACCAAATTGCTGACACTGCAAACTAGAGAGCTGCTGAATAAAAAGCTAAATAACTATAAAACCACAAATAATAAAAAATTAAAACCAATTGCAAATTGTCTCAGAATATCCCTCTCTACATTATAGTAAAAGTTAACTCAAAGGTGAACAACCCCTTTACATAGTTACATAGTTAGTTACATAGTTAAATTGGGTTGAAAAAAGACCGAGTCCATCAAGTTCAACCCCTCCAAATTAAAAACCCAGCATACATACACACGCACATCTCCACTCTTTCAAACACAAACCATATACCTGTATGCCCATAGCTATACTAACTGTAGAGTTTAGTATCAAAATAGCCTTTGATATTATGTCTGTCCAAAAACCATCATCACCCCTCTTAAAGTCTAGTCTTTAAGTCTATTGGAAAATAATGTAGACATTAAATAAACCCAATAGGCTGGTTTTGCTTCAAATAAGGATTGATATGTTAGTTTGGATCAAGTAGAAGATACTGTTTTATTATAACAGAAGAAAAAAGAAATAATTTAAAAAAAATTAGATTATTTGGAGTCTGGCCTTTCCATAATTCAAAGCTTTCTAGATATTGGGTTTCTGGATAACAGATCCCATATCTGTATTAAAAAAGTATAATGAATCTGAAAATTGAGGCTCCAAATAGTAAAGAATAACTCACCACATCAGGGAAGTGGCCCAGGTACACCTGAGCCCTCAGCACAGGGAGCAGACAAACCAAAAATTC
>CM044445.1:103855938-103885358 GCA_024363595.1 Xenopus borealis
GAAGGACCTGCACCCCATTTGTGATAAATCAATGTATTTATTCAATGATGCATATCCAATGTTTCGGCCCCATTAGGGCCTTTCTCAAGGACCTGGGGGCCAAAACGTTGGATATGCATCATTGATTAAACATGTTTGATTTATCAGATAAGGAGGGCGGGTACTTCTGCGATATTATATGATACACTTTTGACCCTGCACCCGCAATAAACATACGATCTGGTGTGAGCACTGCACATACAATATATATATTTGTTATTTTATTCTTTGATGCATATCCAACGTTTCAGCCCACATTGGGCCTCCTTGATAAAGGCCCCAATGTGGGCTAAATGTTGGATATGCATCAAAGAATAAAATAACAAGTTGATTCATGAGAAAATGGAGTGCGAGTCCTCTAATCTTATTTAAATCATTTTGACCAACGCACCCGAATTTATCCAGAAATCTGGTAAGAGTGCATACACTCCTATGGACTTTACACACATAATATATATATATAGAGAGAGAGAGAGAGAGAGAGAGAGAGAGAGAGAGAGAGAGAGAGAAAAATAGAAACTGACACAGCACTCCAAGTTATAAATGATAAAGAAAATCATACCACATCCCTTAGGGCAACGTTTTGGGGTATACAGACCCCTTTCTCAAGCCAAGGGCATCAGTAAAGTAACAAACATTAGTCCACATGGGTTTATACAAAGTGAAACAGGAAATTACACATAGTGCATGACATCATTAATGATCCTCTCACATTGACCCCTTAACTGCTCAAAGTCGTCCATAATGAGGAGTCACTACTCCACCTTAATCCACTGCAAAACCCCAATCCATTGGGGGATAATGTGTTAAATTGGTTTCAAACATTATATAGTGAAGGGCCATACGGACAGAGATTTAAAATACATGGTTTTAGAATGTGTCCCTACTCCTAAACGGGGGGCCATAGGGAGCTGCTATTAAGGAAATGAGAGGTATGGTGGATACACCAATTAAGCACATTAGCCCCCAATGGTCTTAATAAAGATTATGATATATATGTATTTTTGTGATGAGACAGCGGTTTATTTGTTTTTTGTTTTATCTCTTTTAGCTGGATTTGGGTTTTGCAGTGGATTAACGTGGAGTAGACTTGGTACCAAAGGAAAGTGATCAAACTAGATCACGCACGCACACACACACATTAAACCCACTAAGTACACAGACATTAAACCCACTAAGTAGTTATTTAAACTATTATGTATAATAATGCAAAGGAAATAACCACCTCTGCAAAGGAAATGCCCCAAAATTGGTGTTGTCAATATATATTGTAAGCTTGTGGGATCCACCACAGACACTTTCTTCTCTTTAAGGCAGTTTTTTTACACACAGGGTTGACCATTTCAGGACTCATAACACAAATCATAAAAATAAATCTTGCCCACTGGGCACTAATTTCATACATTTAATGAGTTGCCTCACTAAACTGGGCCACTTGTGTACTACCAGTAAGAAAACACGTAGGTTGGGGTCACCCCTGTACTCACAATCCTTCTTTTGGGGTATTACTCAGCTTCTGGCTTTCCTCACTCTCACCCAGACAGAATCTGTCACTTGGTCACAGGCTCCCTCTGCTCTTGTAGTGACAGGCAGCACCCCCAACCCTTCTGGAGTTCTTAACGCAGACAGGTAACTTTGCGTGATCTGTGTCCTGCTCAGAGAGACCTAACAGCCTCACTACAATTAAATACCATTCCACAGAAAAGCCTTAATGTGGAAAGTGAGCTCCAATATGTGAGTGGGACTACAGGATCAGAGTATCTGGCTTGCCAGTTCCTTCCAGAACACTTTAGCTTCCAGGATATGGCAACTAAAGTCTTTAAACAGAGAACTCATTCTCTTTTTATTACCACCTTTCTTGGAGCTTACCAGGGAAAATACACCTTTTCCCATATCTTTTTTGTCACTCTACCACAATATATTTAAAGGACCAGTAACGCTAATAATTTTTTACGTTAAAAAATACATTAAAGCCCCCTCTACTACCCCCTCCTTCAAAGGATCCATTTTGGCTTTTGGGAAGAACCTTTCATTTTGGCCACATAAAGTCTTGAAAGTTAACTTTGACTTGCAGGTAACAAAAAACATGAAGGATTTTGTTAAGAATGGTTTACAATAAGAGGCTCGCCTGCAGGTATTATATAGGTAGGGTAGGGTGTCTGCCATGAGCCTTCAGAATTTATCCTGTTGGTGGAATTTGAAACTGCAACAAATGCTGGCGGGCTAAAGGTTCAAAAACACACAGATTACAGTCTAAACATTCCAGGTCTGTCTTGCCTTACTAAGTTCATGGTTAATTGGGCTCCTTGTTTAATCACCTTTAGTTTGTTTGCAAATTAACATATACCACATATTATTTAAAGAGACACAAACTACACTGAATTCTCCTGGTTTGGAATCTCTTTCTTCTGAAGTTAGTGCTGTCATGCTGGGCATAGAGGTTTGAGCAGGGAACTAGTAGGTTGGAGTATTGTTCAAAATTTCTGCACTTTTTACAGTTGCCTAAATAAAAATCTGAACCATTCCTAGGATATGTATACCACCTCTCATCCCATTGTGATAGTTGCAGGAGAAGAGAAGAGCATTGATAGTCTAACACAAGTCAATATAGTAGACTGGGAACTGTATAAAAAGAACACAATGGGAAATGTGATTAAAATGATTCTGGTGTAAATAAAGCATCAATAACTAATATAATATGTTTAACCAACACTATGTTTACATTTGTTAATATATTTATACTCAATAGGGGTCAATTACGAACTCAAAGTGGTATGCACGTAGCCATGTTCCTAATGAAATTCAATGTTTTCACAGTATGACTATAAAATCAAAAATTTTTGTGAAAATTTTTCCAGAGACTACAAAAAGACTGAATCCAAAAATATTCCATCTTCAACCTGTCAAGATCCTGTAGAACACAATGGCAGAGGTCCTGTTTTAATTTTAAGACATTGTTGTCTGTGCTTAGTTTTGTATGATAATCGGAAAATTCTGAATTTTTCACTCAACAATCTGAAAAAGTTGTGGTTTTCGTGTGACAATCCGAAAAATTCACATTCTTTGACAATCTTATTTTTTCATAGCTTTAATGATAAATAAAGGTAAATAGTGGATTCTAGTTTGCTCAGATTTTTTTTTTATTAATCAGAAAAATGTGAATTTTAGTAAATAACCCCCTAAATTGTATTGTGTTGGTAGCCTTCTAATTCAGAAGGATTTTGTAGATAACAAGCTGTGTAACTCAGAGGCTACTAAAGCATATTAAGTACTGTCTTGCATAAAAAAGGGCATAAACTGAAGGGATAAAAACATAATTGTGCCTCTTTATAAGCCCTGGTAAGGCCTCCCCTTGAGTATGCAGTGCAATTTTGGGCTCCAGTCCTTAAGAAGGACATCAGTTGGAGAGAGTGCAGAGACATTCCACGAAAGGTAAAAGGTTGAATTATATATATATATATATATTTATATTTCTTGGTTTATATATACATATATATATATATATATATATATATATATATATACACATATGTATACACAGTTCAAGCTGTGGTGCACTCCAATCCAGCAGAGTTTAACTGCCTGGGTGCTGTCATATATTGTGTAAATATTCATATTCCAAGGAATATATATATACATATAAACACACATGTATGCACTGGGGGGACATTTGGGAGGGGATAAAATGATTTACTTTTGTGTGGTTTCCAATTAATTTTAAGGGCCTTATTTATCAACGTATTTTAATCAAAAAAGTCCAGCCAATTTTGAATCCACTTTTGGACCTTATTTATCGTAAAAAATTCATGTTTTTAGATCAGGGACAAACACGCACAAAAATAGTGGCAAAACACATTGTATGAGTTTTTTCCCAAACCACTATATTTTTTTCTGGCTTTTTCCCAAATGCCAAAATTTTTTCAGATTTTTGCCTGAAAAGTCCAAAGTACGGTAGTTGTATTTTAGGGCTAATTCCAGAGCAGGCCACAGAATAGGATAGGGCCCTCTCCCATTGACTTATATACAACCTCAGTAGGTCTGAGATGCCAAGTAAATTTTTTTCCAGTAAAAATTCTGATTTTATAGTAAGAGAAACTTTTTTAGTTTTTGCCATTCACACTTTAATAAATAACCCCTAGCTGTGCAACTGTGCAAGTACCTCTCTTATGACACCGGTAATTTAATGAAACCATTAAAGTTGACCCACTAAGATTAGTTAGATATCTGGCTGTTGTAATTTGTGCTTTCCTATATTATTCCAATAAAGCTAGTAGACACTATGAAAATGTATAACTTGAAGTGTAATTTTGAATAGCTTACAGAAATACTGAAAAATGTAATTGCCTTTGACCATTAGGAAGACCTCACAGTTAAACCTTATGCCTTATAAGACAACCTTCTGCTTCTAAGAAGCTCTCTAAATCAAGGACCTAGCTTTGTTTGGTACACAGCCAAAATTCTGACGCAGCTTTTCTTTTGCTAAACAATCTGTGAGCTCCCCATTGCTCCAAGATCCTGCAGTCAATATAGACTGTGAGTAAAGCAATGTACTGCTGCATCTGTTGGCAGTATGAAACGCTCTCTGCTCTTAACATCTTTCAAGGTTTGGCTTTCATTCTTTAAACAGTCTGGACTTTCGCAATATCCCATTTCAGATGTCAAAAAGCTCCTGCTTTATGCCAAAATGTTTGAGAATTTGCATTTGTTCTTTTCGTTAGCTCTGAAATATTTTCCTCTCGCCCACATGATACAGTTTTTGTAATTCTGATCTGTCTTTAATTTATAATGAAAAAAAAACACCTTGTTTTACCCACACCTTCAGTTGAAGCTGTTTAGGTTAGTCCAAAGAAGTGGCTAGTGGTCTTCACTTACTAAGAGATAAATATTTGCAACATTGCAGTAACTCACAGCACTTTAGCTATCACTAGACAGGGCACAGCTCATTGCTGATCAATTGCTAAAGTCAGTGGTGCACTTCAATCCACATCCTGCCGCCCAATTCATGACCCTCCTCTGGCCCACCCCACCTCAGACCACTCCCTGCCTCGACTTTGCCCACTCAGTGCCAACGTGAGTCTCGCTTCTTCTGCACAGGTAAGAGAGAGCAGCTGAGGATGAGGGGGGTTTCTTATCAACTAAAGACGAAGCAGACCTTCCTCTAGAGTTACGCCACTGGCAATAGGTCACTACACTGGATAAGATTTGCCCAATGTTGGTAAATGATTGCATACATGCTCTCTGTATGCATCAGGGACGCAAGGATAGACTATTTATTGCCATGCAGGACACACAACCAACACCTATGCCTCTGAAGAAGCTGTTCTGATGGGAGAACACATTGGGCAGCATTGGTGGACGGTGTGGGACTTAGCTCCCATCCCTTCCCCACGTAGAATTGGTCACAGGGGATTGGGTTGGAGGAAGGGAGGGAGAATTAACCTTCTCTGATAATGCAATGGCACAAAGTTACTGAGGCAACTTACTGATTTTGTGGTTGTCCTAATCCTCATCTACCACCTATTGTCTATTTGTATTTTCATGTTTTTTAAGTCAACAGTCCTGCCCTGCCTGAACTTATTGATATCAGCAAGTCTGTCTGATTTGGTGTGTGGACATGGCCCAGTACGCATAGTGCTATTAAAGTTAATAATTAAAGGTGAAGTTTTATTATTATTTTCTCAACTTAGAGATAATCTTGTGTTGGACTTTGTTGGTCTGCCTGAACTGGTTGTCTTGAGCAAATGTGGGAGGTGGGGCAACTATACATCTGAACCTATACTCTCCATTGCTTATCTTTCTTTCCTATTATATGCAACACTTTTTTGGGCTATGCAGCACAAATTAGTTGAAGTGTCCAGCTAGTAGATGAGCATGGGTTACACTGCGACACTACACAGCAGGGCAGGGCCTTCGCTAAGTGGAAGCTAATCGCTTTAAGAGGTATAAAATACACAAATACACAGAGGCTACTGTATATAAAATAGATGTTGGACGCCAGGAGGTTCTTGGTGAAACAGTAACAAAGGTTTATTTGCATATGCACAAGGCAATGAACCACAGGTTTACTCACACACAAGTTGGTGCAGGTGTAGCAAATCACAGAGGAGGAGAGATAGCAGAGCAGATACAGCAAAAATGCAGATCATCATTCCATAAGGCAGAATAGTCATGAGTACATCAATTCCTCTCAAAGCATTACCTCCTGCTAGTGTGGGGATTGGGAAAAAAATGTAGGAACCAGTAGCTGCTGCTAAGGCCTCATCCCTAACCACTTGAAAACCCTGCACTAAAGGCATATGGGGAAGCCTTGTAGGAAGATCACTTCCTGCTATCACTCATTGATGGAACCAGAGCTGTTCATACTATATAACACTGGCTATCTCACTCTCCTAGAGAGTCTATTAAAGATCTGCCCTAATGATAGCTAACCTATTCACAGGATTTCCTGGTTCCTGACTCTCTCTGAAGGTAAGGGTTCCTTCAGGGCACATGGCTTTACTGGGGCCTTGGTGATCCCAGATACCAGGAGCCAAAGAGGCAGAGGCCCCTCCCTGCACACATTATAAAGACTTGTGGCAGGGAGTGGTCATTGCACCCCATGACCAATAACTAAAGGTGTTGGTAAGAACTGTTACAGGTACCTGCAGGCACTCGAGACCTTCTTCTTACCTACGCAACAAGTTGGCGCTATAGAAATACATGTTAATATTTAGCTCTAGATACATGCTCCCTGTACAGCAATATGCCGGTTCCAAAATCGAAAGTCTTGTTACTTTTTTAAATTAATATTTTATATACTATACTGTACATGATTGTTCTTGCAATTCAATATATTATTTAAGTCTGAATTCATTCTTTCCAAGGTAATATTTTCTTACGTTAGCCAAGTCCGAAGCTTAATCTCAGTGGTTTACATTTTAATGTATCAGCTTTAACTGATCTTGGCATGGTTTATATAATTAACATTTTGTTCTACATATCTGTCTAAATTACTGTAAATCTGAAAATTGGAGTATCAACATGTGAGTACTGAAGAGGCCGATAGTATAGAGTTCACATTCAGCCTTTTCACAAATCTCATCATGAAATATGAAGCATCAATGCCTGCATCATACCTCCCAACATTTGAAAAATAGAAAGAGGGACAAAAGATTTTCCGCCCTTAGCGTGGCAGATATTTGAACTTGCCCATTTTATGGCCACACCCACTAATACAATTTTAGAAAATTTGGCAGGTTGTGGAAAGTTTGAACACATTTCTGGGGATTTTAAGGTCAGGTTTTATGTGATATTACAGTGTTGCTAATGAAAGTGAATTGGCCTTTAAGTTGCAAGTCACATGTTTCCCCAAGATACTTGCTTATATAGTTACAAGTATCTTTGCTTATCTAAAATTGTTCCAATCTTTGCAGCGGCCAAGTGTTCTAGGCTCTCTGCCAAAAATCCTCTTATGTAATTAGAAAAACATGTATGTTTTTCTGGCTGTTCAGTGCAGGAGATCAAACAGAAACTCAGGAAGTTTCAGAAACAATCAAGACTGTGGGCTGAGCTGTCAAAATCTGGACTGCCGTATAAAACAATGGGATATTTGGGAGGTATGCTGCCTGTCCTACCAGGTTTCAGCCTTCAAACTGATACTAGGAGTTATTCTCCTTCGTAGTAATGTTGTAGTACATACAGAAGCAAAAGATGGGGGAAAAGTACAACTAAGAGGGCTCATTCATGAACTATGGGTCATTTTGTAATGTGTGCACATCATGTATTGGAAGGCATGTGGGGTAGGGGCAGAATAATTGCATCTTCAGCCTGGGCTCCATCCCTATCACTCCACCCCTTATCCCTGTTTCTTCTTATAGTTCCTCCAGCCCCCCCCCCCACTCCATTAGTGCTTCAAGGCATTGGGCCGTGTGAAACTACCAGACCTGGATTTTGCGGGAAGTCCACAGAGGTCCAGGCCTAGGATAGCAATATTATAGGAGTGGCATGCCTCCAAGCCTCACTGAAATGTTTTCAAAAGCACTGGGAATGAATAGCTCCCTAAATCGCCTGCACGCCTAATCTCCAGTGCTCCAGCAGGAAACTGTGCATGATTGTGTGCTCATGGGAGGTTGCAAAGCCCCTCTCGCAACTGCCTGGATAGGCTTTATGGTAAACTGTCGCTGGATGTGGGCGTCCACTTGAATGAATTAAAAATCCCTAGGAGCAGGTGCAATAAGGGGCAAGTACAACTAAGGGAATTTGACCTTAAAATGTATTTTTTTTTGCCAAATTATTTTTATCATCAAAAAAAAAAATGTTTGAACATACATTGCAGAGATATAACTTACATGTTCAACGTGGGCTAACCAGAGCCCTTATTGTAAACCTTGGTTCTTTTTCAGTCAGCTATCTATAAGTACAGTTATCACAAAAGTGTGTAAAAATTTACATATACATTTGCATATGACCTAGCGATTCAGTGAAGAAGAGGAAAAGAAAAATAAAACAATAATAATATAAAGAACATTGTAATTAAGTAATAAAATAACAAAGAATATCAAAACTAGAACCATTGGCCATACTGTTACTTAATGGATTGGAGTGTTATTTAGTATTAATTCTCTATTCCCTTCGAGCAGAGATGGATGATATAGGAATTATAGTAATCTCTAATTTGTGAGAGGGATCAAATGGCTACTAGTGATGGGCGAATTTATTTGCCTGGGGCAATTCGGGTCAAATTCCCGCGATTCGCCGCTGGCGAATAAATTCGCTAAACACCAACGAAATTTCACCTGGCAAAAATTTGCAGAAAAAAATGAGTCGTGCGTTGTTTTTGAAAAATTACGCTACGCGCGTCAAAAAACAACACAACGCAACAAAGTTGCCACAACGTGCGTCAAAAACGTGCCGCGACTCGTTTCGAAAAAATTTTCGCCAATTCGCGAATTTCGCTGGAAATTCCCGAATTTTTCGGCAAGCAAAACTGGGTCGATTCGCGCATCACTAATGGCTACGTGTGGATATAGGTTGTCGGTTAGAGGTCCCTTCATGAACGTCCCAGTTATACCAGATTTTGTTAAAACATTCTACCGTATCATTTCATAATGCTATTAGAAAGTCCATCCTTCTCATGTACTGAATTCGGTTTAAAAATTCTGTTTCAGTCGGAGGGGATGCCTCTTTCCATTTACTTGCTATGCAACATCTTGCCGCTGATAAAATAGAATTAGCTAGTCTCTGCTCAGAGTTTTTTAATTTTGGTATCTTATCCCCTAATATAAAAATCAGTGGATCCATTTGAATATCTGTCAAAAGTGCTTTGTTTAACCATTTATTTACAGAAACCCAATACATTTATAAACCTGGGCATCCCCAGAATATATGTAGAATAGTGCCCTCCTCTTGATCACATCTCCAACATATGGGGGAAGCAGTTTGAGCGAAGAGCCTATGTAGCAAAATAGGGGTATGGTACCATCCCATTTGTATTTTGTCGATATTTTCTTTGAAAATGTTTTTTTTTTTTACTCCTTAGAGTACACTAGCTAGCTGTACTGCCTATTAAGCATCTCACAACTGCTACCAGCTGATTGCCCAGTGTCTAGCAGTGTCAATGTTGTTCGACCATACTGTATTTTCCTTTAGAGGCTTATTCGTCGTTAATACAAACACACGTTTAACCATAAATACTTTTAAAAGGATTCTGTCATGGGAAAAAATGTTTTTGTCAAAACGGATCAGTTAATAGTGCTGCTCCAGCAGACTTCTGCACTGAATCTATTTCTCAAAAGAGCAAAGAGATTTTTTTATATTCAGTTTTGAAATATGACATGGGGCTAGACATTTTGTCAATTTCCCAGCTTCCCCAGTCATGTGACTTGTGCCAGCACTTTAGGAGGGAATTGTTTTATTAAGAAAATATACATATTTACAATAAGTTCAGACTTCATTCAGTACAACTGTTACAAGAATATTACATATGTTACAGCGATAAACACACTTTAAGAAACATCATAAGAAAATGAATTGGACCAAGAAAAATCCAAATTAAATGCACATTCTCTTTCTTGCGATTTAGCTCATTAAGTTTAATAACCAAAATTTCACTAAGAATTTTCCTGACAGTTGCATCTATGGTACCACTCTCATTCCCAAGTGACTTCCAACAGCGCATCAGCCATAAATGATATCTCACAGCAGAAAACCCAATAAACAGGGTCTCACTATTGTACGAGTGTCTTTTACTCACTATCCCATAGTCTCTTTCACTATAATTATTGGCACATCTCCTATAAATTCCCAGGACATCCAGCACCTGTCTATATAACTCTTCAGAAATGGGACAATCCACCAGAAAGTGCTCTGAGGTTTCCTCCACTGCACAGCCCCAAGGGCACTCCCTACTGGTAATGTTCAGGTGCTTAATGTTACCCCTTACAAAGAGTTTGCCCTGCAAGGAGAGACAAGCATTATCAAAGAACTTGGGGGTGGGCGATATTGGGCTGATCCGATTGTTGGGCCCTAGGGCTTATTAATCCTGCCCGATCGACATCTGGCAGACTATCGGCCAGACATCGATCGGAAAAGCCATCGGAGGTCCGATAAGCTGCCCGTTTATGGCCACCTTTAGATATATCAGGCAGCTGTTATCTTGTGTTAGGGAGCTGTTATCTGATTACCTTCCCATTGTTCTGTTGTTAGTCTGCTGGGTGGAGGAAAGGGAGGGTGATATCACTCCAACTTGCAGTATAGCAGTAAAGACTGATTGAAGTTTATCAGACCACAAGTCACATGACTTGGGGCAGCTGGGAAATTGACAAAATGTCTAGCCCCATGTCAGATTTCAAAATGAAATATAAAAAAATCTGTTTGCTCTTTTGAGAAATGGATTTCAATGCAGAATTCTTCTGAAACAGCACTATTAACTGATGCATTTAAAAAAATACACCAAGGACAGACTTATCAAATTGTGAAAGTTCACCACTGTAAAATCCCACCACTTTCTATTCATTCCTATGGGTTTCCACAATTTCATAAATATGATTCTATCTTTCTTTCACACCTCTAACAATCCCATAGAAATAGATAGAAAGTGAAGGAATTATACTGGGGTGAGCTCTAATTTTACACTTTGGTAAAACTGCCCCCCCAAGAGTAGACTGAAGTTGAAGAGAAGTATTGAACACCAGATAATGGTATTTTGAGAGTCATTACTCTTATACATTTTGTTTTGATGGTGCTGAATAAAAATAATTATTTTTCGTATGGTGTTGAGAATTCACCCTACCACACTCCATCTTTTGTACATAATTGATTCTTGACTATAAACAGCACACTACTTATGTGTCTGAGATACCCTGTTGGATAATGTTGATTTCTCATTGTGTTACAGGGTTAACCAACATGTTTTTTCCCCTCCCTGTTCTTTTGTAAAAGAGGTATTAAGCCACTTCCCTATAATATAGAACACCATGTATAAATTATTTGGCCCTCCTTTTCCATTCCGTATGGATAGTGAATTTTCCTAGAGGGCAAGATTAGAGTGCAGGATTAGAGTGCAGGGTAAATTAACATTTTTCTAGGCTTTAATTGGCACGAATCTTCCAGAAATGGAAAGTGTTTATTTGTCTTTACTCTTTCATTAATACAGTTGTACAATGACTTTTAATGAACCCCTATAACATGGGAATGTACTCTTCCCATGAGCAAACACATGAAGAATACCTACAATATTCCTGCAAGCTAACAAACGAAGACTACTCTTAATTTTCCAGAGTATTTTTCCAAGCCAATAATAAATAGCTCTGTATTTTCCAAATGTTTTCCTTTCATACTGTAGCTTCAGTCCAAACACTTAAGACAGAATACTTACACTTATTGCGTAATATAAATCTTGTTTCTCGTACCTCATTTTAGCATTTCATTTAGGCTGCATTAGCTTTTTAGGATGCAAGGAGCTGGTGTTTAAAAAAAGCATTTGACGCTGAGCAGATACAATTTGCATGAGTGTCAGAATGAGGAAACAGCTGGATTGTTGGTTGTCTTGAATTTCTCTGCACCCTGGGGAAATGACACACACTATTAGTTACCTGGCATTGCTTCATTCTTTAGTAATTAAACGTCATGTTATTGCTGTATCTCTATAGGCCATTTTGTTTCTCTCCTGATGAGAACATGTTCCAGCGCTGCTATGATGAACTGTATTGTCATTATGAGATTTAGGGATCTCAGAATGTTTCCTTGCATAAGTGCTCTAAGGGTATGTGTGCGTTATTATGGAATTTAATGTTGTACAAAATGTTGTTTGAGGGACAGTAGATATGATCTACCGAACCCTTAATATCCTTTTTTATTCGTTTCTACCTTGATTTAAAGCCTACAACCTAGTTTGATTTGAATGTTGTTACTTGTAGGTATACATGCCCAGTTATACCCAGTCCAATGAAACTCTCCCCAACTTCTTGGGTTTTGTGATTCAAGAGTCCATATTAGGACCAGGACCATTGAGAGAGATGGATAGCCTCCATAGATGCCTTTTCAATCACATTCTACTTTTTCTTTGTAAATGCTATGGATGCAAAGAATAATATTGGGTTTACAGTGTTTTCTGTTACTAGAATGAACCACAGTGTTTTTATATGGCAGGTGAGTAACTAAAGAGGAAGCAGACCCTGAAGCTGCAGGGGGTCCAGGCCGTATAGCGGGCCCCATGAAGCCCTAATTCATATACAATATCAATAAATATTGGTAAAACAGGTCAACCTCTACACATTTTGGAGGTCTGAAAATGAATATACCGTGGTAACTAGTAATATCTAGTTACACTACTGGGAAGAGAAAATGGTAAGCATTTCGTTTACCACCAACATTAATTGCTGCTATGGTCACAATACAGATAAAACTCTATTTTTATATTTAACGTTGTAACAGATCATTGCTTGGCTTTAACACTCCCCACCTCCCCTTATAATTAGATGACTTAGCTCTATCTCTTTATCTAGAGATAATGAGCCCTGTACAAACAGTCTCTTCAATCACCCTTGTGTTGTGATTGTATTGGCTTACAAACAGTTTTATCCATGCATTTGTGATCTGATTAACTACTTTATAAGAACTAGGAAGTTAGAAACATTGAGTAGTTTCACTTTCCCTGATTGTCCTATAATAAAATTATATATAATAAGAAATATATATAATAAATATATATAATAAAAAATAAAAATATAATAACATTTTTTGTTAAAAAAACGAAGATTTTTCAGGATTAAACAATAAGAAAAAAGTATTAATTTAACTGATGTTGAACAAAGAAGACATAAGTGTGAAGGGGGTTGTAACTATTAAAATGCTCTACAAAATGGCCATTCTTTTCATAATCCCACTCCTTGCCATATGGCATACGTAATTTCCTTATACGTTCCTGTTAACAGCTCAGTCAAGGCATGTGGCATAATTTCTCTATGCATTCCTGTCATCAACTCTTTCACTACATATGGCATCCTTTCCCCTTCAGCAAACAAGAATGAATATACCAGACATGTATTCCGAAGATAATATTCATGTGCACATCTCAAACTGTCTCTTGTCATTCCAAAAACATCTTCCCCCTCTATCATCCTCATTCCATTCCTTTAATCAAGTTTTCCCTATTCCATATTTACTGCCATGCAAAGTCAAATGCACAATGCACAAGTATTATTGGTTGCTGCCATTATTATAATGTTTTCCTTATCCTTGTGGCTGATTCAAAGCACAGATAGCTGCTAAAGTTCAGAATTAGGACCTAGAGGTAAATGAATGGCTACACATGGGGAGACCTATGATTTGTTTGGGACTGCAGACTGATTACGAAGCCTCGGAAAGAGAGCCTATCCCTGTATGTCTTACACCTACCAACTTGCTAAACTAATCCTTGCAGTCACACTTGGACAGGACTCTAATATAAAAAAACAGTTTAACATGACCATTGAGGTTGAATTCATTTGTCACAATCCTAGCTGGAGTTTCAGTTGCATGGGTATTTTTGGGGGAAAGGCAGCTAAATTGAGAGCAATTAAAAATAAAGCAATTAAATTAAATGGCTATTGATCATAGGTTATGTGTCCCTCTGCTGACCATAAACAGCAACTAGATTTCAATGTGGCACATTGGCCGTTAAAGGACAAGGAAAGTCTAAAATAGAATAAGGCTAGAAATGCTGTATTTTGTATACAGATAAACATGAACTTACTGCTCCACAAGCCTAATCTAACAAATGATTTATGCTTTCAAAGTTGGCCATAGTGGGCTGTCATCTTTTATCTTTGTTAAACATCTTTGCAAGACCATGCTCAGTGTGGTTTGGACAAAACAGCACAAGTCAAATAATAGTCAGAAGAGCAAGACTGATTAATAATTAGAATATACAGACTGCACTGGGCCCTGTGTTGTCAAGTAATCTAATGTGGATTTTATAGTTTTTGTATTGTTTAATACAAACTTTCTCCAACTCTCCAGAAGCAGTGGCTGCAGCAAAATAATCCTCCAAATAGAATCCCAGTTTATCTGTATAAATCTTGCTCCATAATCTTCGTTCCTGTAGCTGCAGTTGGAAACAGTAAAGGGGATTTAAAGGCAAAAATAAAATTCAATACAAATTTCTACACAGTTGCCGACTGCTCTAAAGGGAAACAAAGCTGCTGGAGTTCTGCATGGCTGGGAAGTAAGGTGGGGGCTCCCCCTGCTGTTCATAAGTATGATTGTTTCCCTGCATGGCAGTTAGGGACTGTCTGAATGAAGGGAGAATTTCACTGCATACAGTCAGGTTTCTTATAACGTACACATTTTTTAATTAAAGTGTATTGGAGATAGGTTTCTTTTTCATTAAAGAAAGTAAAAATTGGATTTTATTTTTTTACCTTTACATGCCCTTTAAGTTAGCTGATATGTTTCATCACTTCACATTAATTAGATTACTGTTGGAATTAAATATTTATTATATTAATGATAAAGACATATTGATACTTTTTCAAATTGCCTAAGAGAATAGATGTGTGCTTCCTCAGAACCAGGATTCATGCACATGGTAGAGTCCTGCTTGGACAACTTTTGATTCAAGGTAAGCAGAATAATAGGGGGAGATGAAGTGCTTAGGGAACGTGTATTTACATAATTACTCTAAACCAAGGAACGTTCAATATTTAGTCTAAATACCATGAAAATCTGTAATACAAAACTCCATCTAAAAGCTGGCATGGTCATATACTGTAGAAGTCAATGGCAGCTGTCCTTTTACAGTTGTAAAATCATTCTTTTAGAGGTTTTCTGTTTCTTTTCATTTGTTAGCACATACAGTTCGTATGACAATAAGGATTTTTTGGTTATTTTTATTTGTTCTGTTTTTAGACATTTATGTTTTTTAAATGTGGATCTTTTAATAAATAAATTTGCTGTTCTTAAATATGTGAGTTAATTCATGGTAGAAAAAACTGTAAAACCTGACAAATTAGAAATTTGGTAAATAGGATTGGAGGGAATAGAATTATCAAAATCAGAACTTGGAAATCAAAGGAGAAGGAAAGGCACATTTGGCACCCCCAAGTGATTGTATCTACATACTTGAAACCCCGGGCCAGTGCTCCTATCAGCAGAAATCTGCACCAGCCTGGGGTTATACAAGTGAGCACCAGATAGAAGAAAACAGAAGTTGATTACTCTGTGGTGCTCACTCGTATTACCACGGGCTGGTGCAGATTTCTAAATATAGTAGCCAAAAAAAAGTAAAACAATTCTCGGGTACTTGTAGAACCAATTCTGAAGGGAGGTCCAGGTGTACTGCCCTGAACCCTCAGCTTAGGGAGAGGACCACTGTATGCACAAAAAGGGCAGGCACTAGCAGAGACCAGTCTTCATGGCAGACTTGTCAAAAACAAAGTAGTTTATTGTAGAACTCAAGGATACAACCTCACCGCCTCCACCATCTATACGGTGGTACAGATTTCTGCTGATAGGAGCAAAAGACGGGGGTTTAAGGTAACGTTAGGCACCCCCAAGTGACTCCAGCCTTTCCTTCTCCTTTAAATAAAAAGTCACCCGTATTCTATTCATTCCTAACTAACCCACTCATTCTTTTATAACTAACCCACTCAGATACATAATTCTAAAAATCCCATAGGACTGTATATAGTGTGGGTGAGTTTTATTGTGGTGAGTTCTAAATTCACACTTTGATACATCTGCCCCTAAGTGTTGATATAAAAATCAAACATGCATTAGGATAAATTTTATATATTCATGTAATGTAATGTCATGTCATGTAATACCCCTGCAAACACTTTTATTGCTTAAGTTCAACTTATTCCATTTTCGTAGTCCACTCTGAGCATTAACTAGGGTAGGTCTTCTGTCCTTCTCATCTCCCAAAAAACAAACCATCAGAGCTAGATAAAAATCAAATCTATACCAAGAACAATAAAATGAAACGAAATTCACACTCTATTGTTTCCTCTTCTTTCTGCTGTCATCATGAGAAGCATGCATGTAAAATGTCCCTGTGATTTCAATGTGTAAGGGGCTGATATATGAAAGTTCATAGAATGTTAATTTTCATGATTTACTTTATTTATTGTAAAAACCATAAATGCCATGAATACAAAAAGCTGTTGAGGTCATTTGGAAGACAATAGAAGCTCCTTTTTTATTGTTAGTGGTTTTAGAGGTTTTCAGAGATCAAAACATTCATTGTTTTACAAATTTTCTGTTCATTCACAATAATATGGGGTTAACAATTTTTTTATTTGGATCTTTTAAAACTTATAAGGCATTCATGATTTTAGAAAAATTGAGTTTGTTCGTGGCTTCAAAAAGCTCGAATGCCACTAAAATCCCACCTTAATAAATGTAGTTATTTACAAAAATTTGAATTTATCTCATCTTTTTATTAAACCAAGCTTTCTGGGATCTGACACCCAAATCGCTCTATTTGTTCAGGTTACACCCCACAAAAACAGATTTTTTCATATTATCAGATGAAACTCAGCACAGATCACAATATCTTTAAATTGTAAAAGGGACATCTGCCATTGACTTCTGCATGACCTTGGATAGTTTGAGGTAACATTTTTAGATTCAGATTTTTTATGTGTATGTTGCAAAGGTTTTGAGTTTGGAGTGAATAAAGCATATAATGGTCAGTATCTGATTATGTTGCCCATCAATGCACCCTGCATGCCCAACAATGCACCCTTCTATGGATGTAAGTAATTGAACAAATATCAGCATGATTCCTTTATTAAACAGTTATGCAGAGTACACACAATCACACTTATACACTGTTTGTATTTTTCTTTGTTTTACTGGTTAATTTAAAAGAATAAGGAATGCCCTACAAGCCTTGTAAAACTCCTGTAAAACACAGCATGCCATGATGTTGCACACATACATTGCAGCATGACATGCATTCAGTGGACCTTTTCTATTTTACAAATGAAGGCCAGATGTGACATTAATTCCTTGTCTAATCATCTTAGTTTGACTTGGAGCTCCGGCCTATAAAAAGCACTGTACCCCATGCCTGATTGCCAAGGGGCTCGGGTTTCTAAATTGGTCTCATACTTCATTGTCTCCATTGACTGAGATTTTGGTTCCAGAAGTTTATTTTCCCTAGACAAAAAGGCTCCAAAGTTCAGCCAGCTGTCATTCTAATCTCACTGGATATGGAAGGCAGGAAAATAAAGCTTTATCCCAAGAGTTATGATATTTATATGCATGTATATTGGAGCTGTTATAATAGAATGGAAGACTTATGTAGTTTTATCAGCGGATGGACTAAGTATTATGAGACATGTATGTCTGAAATAGATTACAATCTATGTAAATGTTTCCAGAAGAGCAGAGGTCTTTGGTGTCTGGGTCATCTAATAATAGGATAAATTCTCCTGGAGGATTTAATTATATACAGATAGATCGTAGCTGGACAATTTTTAAGAAGTTTTTGTCTTCTTCAGCCTTCATTATTTTACTTCTCTGCTTAATTCCCAACATTTTCCTACTCTAGTGAATAGAGTTGAATGCCTATTGTGTACAGACAAATGTATTTTAAAAAATATTATAGTATTAAACTACTTAGTTATAGCTAACTATACTCTGAGATGTTGCTTGTTGGTCCTAATTTATGATATGGGCATGTGTTGCCTATTTGTCCTCTTCAGTTCTCAAGAGACAGGTGGAGAATGAGGATAGAAGATGTGTTTACCAATATGAAAGAATGTTAGGTCACAACTCCAGAAAATGATCCACATATATCTGATTGGCTATATCTGATTGATTGCCCGAGTGCAATTGTTAGACTACTGAATTTTAGGTGGAATGTAGAGAATAATTACTAACATGAGGACCCAAGGTTGATTTTTGACTTTGTATATATTGTAATCCATGTTAAACATTCAGTATAATCAGTCATAGACACAATTCCTACATATACCATCATAGTCAAGCTTTCAGTAGTTGATGTGTGATTTATATTGTATATGGAAATTAGCAAATAACTGACTTTTTAACTTTGGGGAAACGTCTGATAGTCTGTAACAGTCTTTATGGCTTTAACAGTCACAATATTTAGCATTTTCAAGGTCAGTAGTCAGAGGAACCTTTAAAAATTGCTGTTTGTTATATTAGGAGACTGAAGGGTTGTGCCTGAAACATGCGGGTAGTTTCTACCACCTGAAGCATTTTCAATGAAAAGAGCTTCTATTTATGTGGCAACAATATATCTGTAGCATGGTTTTTAATATCATACATTAGAAATGACTATGAGTGCATGTGGAGGATATGGAGCTTGCCCTTGAGTCTCTCTTGAATAACATTATTGCTGCTTTTCCTGAACTTTGGTCTGTTTTACTCAGTAAAATAATAAATAAACAAAGACACATGTCCATCAAGTGAAATCTCTTATGTCTAAATGAACCTGCTTAACTGCTAATTGATCCAGAGGAAAGCAAACATCTCTTCTGAAGCCTCTTCAATTTGCCTCAGAGGGGGAAAAATCCTTCCTGACCACAACATGGCAATTGGACCAGTCTATTGATAAACTTTGTATTAAGAGCAATGCTCTGGGAAGATGGAAAGCTTCAAAAACTCTAAAACCCTACAGTTTTATCATTTTTGAAGTTTGCCACCTGCCTAGGGCCTTTGGGGAAAATTCACTAAAGGACGAAGTGGCCATTGCTAGCAACAATTCACCAGAAATCCAGTCTGCAGGGACATAAACAGGGGTAGATGACAATTCTCTAGTGAAAGAGACTGTGTTTGTGTTAACATTTTTTCCCAGACATTTGAGGGGCATGGCACATTTGTTTTATGGTGGGCTCATGTGTAGGGACCTGTTCTGTCTTTATTATGGTTCCTTGGACATTTGTATTTAAAAGTGGCCTCTTCAAACATTTGCACCAACATTACTAATAAAGACATCCATAAGGTTTTTAGGTACCTATCAAATTGAAATAAGTGTAAGAGTGCTAGTGAAGTTTTGCTAGGCAGAAATGAACACTATGGAATGATTGCACAGCCGAAGTGGCGCTAGTAAAAATTCACCGGCGTTTGGCTGCTAAGATGCAACATTTGTATTTTAGTGAATTAGCATATTGATTTGCACCTGGCGAAAGTGGCACGAAGTGTGGTGAATCGGTCTCTGGCAAAAATTCACCCTTTAGTGAATTTTCCCCTTGGTCTTATGTTACAGTACCTACCACAGTTTCCACTTCTCCTTCATTCTGAACAACCTGAGGAAGGTAGGGTCTACTCTCAGCTGGCCACAGAAAGTCAGGGCGTCCTAAAAGATTGTACATAAATGTCATCATCAGTGGAGTGTTTCAGATGATGTGAAAGTATTAGCTTGGGCAGCCTCACATGTTGGGTTCTAAGTGGGTGGGTGGCTAACATACAGGCATTAATTGGAGAGGGAAAAGTGCATGAGGTAAATGTATTGTCCAATAGGTATCAGGACTAAACTAATGTTCTAGTGCTCCAAATGGTAGACTCTTAGTTGTCTAGATATTGAGAGAGCTCTCCATACAGAGGAATTTTGGGATGGAATTCCAGACAGTGGCTCTGAGAGGAGTGGAGAAGTTGGCCAGGAAGAGACAATTGAAGAAGTGAGGAGCAGAGAAGTGAAGGGCTTTGAATGTTAGCAGAATGATTTTATACGCTATCCTTAGCTCAACTGGCATGATAAGGTTTTTAATTGAGGTTGGACTGATTCCCTCTTGGGAGGGAACAGGAAGATTCTGGAGTTTAAGATTGATTGGAGGGTAGTCTGAATAGAAGGAGAGACTTATCGAGGATGAGCCCCAAACAGCATGCTGAATTAACAGGGGTAATGGCCATGCTATCAATAGTAATGGTGAAAGGAAGAGATGGGCTAGATTTGAGTGGGAAGAGGATGATCTCAGTTTTGGACAAATTAAGCTTAACGTTGGCTCGTCGGGGAGGAGATAGCTAGTAGGCAGTTTTTGTAATGTGTATATTCTTATAGGTATATGTTACTGCTATTCATGACAAAGGGGGTTATTTACTAATTTTTTCTAGTCGTGGTGATTTGGGCAAAAACTAGAATTTTTTGAGATTTTTTATGCTGTGAAGCTGCTAAATGTCAAAATCTGAAAACCTGCCATTTCAAACCTTTCAAGATCATGTTGAACTAAATGGCAGATGTGGGAGTGTCCCTGCCAGAAGCGCAGTAGGAGGGGGACATACAATCACAGCCCAGTTCCCTATCAGGTCAGTCTAGCTGCTGATCGGTTCCTATCCTACACGGCTGTGTGCTGAATGCTCCCCTGCACAGCCTGGGAAAGGAGACACCAGGAAGTGAAACAGATGGGCAGGGCTAGTTGGGTTTTGGGTGAATTTTTCAATAAATCAGCCTCAAATTCCTTCCCTAGTTAGAGGAGTACAATGCACTTTTCAGACCCTTGTTTTTACACAATATGTCTCCTTTAAGTCCAGAGTATTTTGTAAGGTATGCAAGAATTTTAGAGGTTTGATATACATCTGCAAACTATGCAGTTTACTAGTATCTACTGTATATGTATCAGGCTATCATGGCATTTATATCCTGTCCAAGAGAAACACAGAAATACTTTCACACAAGGGAGGTCACCAGACAGTGGCATTTCTTCAGATAAGATATTGATCATTCAGAACCCTGGCAGATGGGCCCTTTTATCTGGATCCTCAGTTAAAACCCACCAAACTAGCTGAACACCTTACATTACAGTGTAATTTGATATGAATTACAGGAAGAAAAATAGTTCTATGTAACAACACCATCCCTGAACCTATTGTCTTATGTTAATGTAACATTTATAAATCTTGTTTAATGCAGTTGAGTTCTAAAATACATGGCAAACTGTAAAAAGTTCCATTTAGATATTACATATCCTGATATACAATGCACAATGAAAATAGTAAAAATACAACTATAAGAATATATGTAAGTTTCCTGGACTATAGCCCAAAGTAGGCATCAAATCAATCTTATTCCATTATTACCAGTAATCCTTTAATGAGAACTACATGCAAGAAAATCCATTTCATGACTTCAGCAATGACTTCACTCCTTTCAGCAGACATTACCACGCTGTCTGTTTGCCTCCCCATTATATAATTCAGTCCCAGATAGCGGTCATCTGATGTCAATTCAGCCTATGTTACTGTAATTCAGCAAAGCAACATCTGACCTGTCACATGAAGATCATTATCGCTTAGTAAAGAACCAGAAAGCTTTTTGTGCCAAGAGCCTATATACTGTAAATGAGTTTTCCTTCGAGGCATTTTTTGGATTTGATACAGCCAAAAAGATTATTATCAGAAGAAACATCAAGTACATTGTGAGGAGGAAGTATTAGAAGTTACGTGACTGCTTGGAAGTTGTGCTGGGACTTACTTATTGCTCTGTGTAAAAAGCAGATTTAATAAGCTGATTGAAATTGTGGCCACATATTTAAACTCTCTAGTTTTTTCATGCAGTATCTAGTAGAAAGCAACTGGACTTTACAGAGTTTTATTGAAAACAGTTCTACCTATTGTCTGAGTGGCTTCTTCTGTTTAAGGGTAAGGCCAGACAGGGAGTTTTGGGGGAGATCTGTCGCCTGGCGACTTATCGCCGCAACGAATCTCCCCGAATAGCTAGTTAGTGCTGTGCACCTGCTAGGCGTAAAGTCGCCTGCGCTTGTTCACACGCAGCAGCGCGATTTCAAAGGTCGCTCAACATTGTCTGGCAATTTTGAGCGACTTTTATAATCGCGCCGCTGCGTGTGAACAAGCGCTGGCGACTTTACGCCTATCGTGTGCGCAGCGCTAACTAGCTATTCGGGGAGATTCGGGGGAAATTCGTCGCGGCGATAAGTCGCCAGGCGACAGATCTCCCCCAAAACTCCCCATCTGGCCTTACCCTAAAGGAACAGTAACACCAAAAAAAGAAAGTGTTTTAAAGGAAAGCCAATATAATGTACTGGTGCTCTGCACTGGTAAAACTGGTGTGTTGGATTCAGAAACTCAACTATAGTTTATATAATTAAGCTGCTGTGTAGCCATGGGGGCAGCCATTGAAGCACGGAATACACAGTAGATAAGATACATTCCATTATATACTACAGAGCTAATCTGTTATCTGCTTTGTATCCTGTGCCTTTTCTCCTTTTTCAGCTTTGAATGGCTGCCCCATGGCAACACAGCAGCTTATTTATATAAACTATAATAGAGTTTCTGAATCCAACACATAAGTTTTACCAGAGCAGCACAACAGTACATAATATTTTCATCACTTTAGGACACTTTTATTTTTTGGTGTTACTGTTCCTTTAAATGGAGTGGTATTGGATTCCCTGGTATTTAAACCTTTAAAGGAGAATCCAACCTGTAATGAAAAAAACCTCCTCCCTCCCCTGTGTAGAACCCCCTCCCTTCCCCCCCACCCCCACCTTCCCCCCTCCGGGCAAATGCTCCTAATTTTTTACTTACCCCTCCTGCAGATTCGGGCCACAGGAGTTCAAGACAGCCATCTTCTTTTTTCATGCCATTTTGGAAGTAGACCAGCGTTTTTGGCACATGCACAGGCCCTCAAGTGTCTATATGGTAACCATGCCCCTGCTTCAGCACAGAGTTACTTCAGCACCTCCTTCCCACTGACTTCACCACCACCCACAAGAAAAAATGCTACCCATACTGTGGCCTGTATGCTGCCCCTTCTATGCCCCTAGCTCTTTTACTGTCTGCTGTTCAGTGAGAGAACAAAACAGACAGGAATGGGTAAGGTGGGGAAAGGTGACAATATAATACATAATAGAAAACTGAACCTGGCTAGGGTGAGATGGGCTAAAAGGAGCCAAAAAGCCCTTCATACGCAATTACATGCTAATTGAAGACTTCTGAATAAAATACATAGGAACAGACACAGGGAAGATAAGGCACATTAAGATAAAAGTATTCAGGATCAGGGAGAAGAGAGGATGGGTGGAGGGGTGTCATGTCTCCAGCATAAACTTTCACCATGATATGGGTTTTCCCAACTCACATGCTGTGGGCTTCCTCCGCTGGATGCTTGTGGTAATTACACAAGGCAATTTCATGTTTATTCTGCACCTCCACATGGTTTATGGCAGAATTGCATTTGGACTTATCCGGCTACCGTCGTTTTACCATGTGACCCAGCACAGTGCCTTGTGGGAGCTAAGACTCAATTTTACAGTCCATATTGTGGGAGAAGCACACCGTTTCATCTCTTCCTTATGTTAGCATCGCTGGTAAGCAAAGTTGCACCAAAACACCTCCACAGCTGCCAGCACCCCAGAGACATTGTTGAATAGACATTTGTGCCAACATATGTTCTTGGTATTAGTTTGCACCCAAATATGTTATATTGCATTGTTCATTGCAATCCATTTGTTCCCTTTTTCTGTTATTTATTACAGTTTCACCTATTCCCTTTGCCATCCAGTAAAATCTACAGACTTCAGCTCTCAGTCTCTTTATTGGATTGTGGGGAGGTTTAGCTGCATGTCGAACTACACACTGCCCCAGGGTAATACGAAGGGAGGACAGAACAAAGGGTATGGATCAGAAGATATGGAGAGGAAGGGGCATAAGGGTGTTAGGGTAAGGCCACACGTGGCGATTTCGGGGAGATCTGTCGCCTGGCGACTAATCGCCGTGACGAATCTCCCCGTAGCGGTGCGCACCCGCTAAACATAAAGTTGCCTGTGCTTATTCACACGCGGTGACGCGATTTTAATATGGATATATGGAACCATACACACCCAGGGAATGGAAGACAAATAGTTGGTTGTTTTTGATTAGATTGGTAAATGTATAGCTTCCAATGTGATATGTGGGAGAGGGGCCATCCTGAAGATTTCTTTGCAATGTTTGGGGAGAAGGGGCAGTAATAGAACCCTAGGTTAAACTTTGAGTTTTGTTCTCCTTTAATTTAATGTAGAACCCTGTTTTTAATATTATTGTCAAATGCTGCATACCTTGACTGGGGCTAAGGTTGTGGACAGCCACCCTGCCAATTACTCCAAGGCTTCTAAAATTAACTGATTCAATAACACCTTCAACTAATGCTAAAAGAAAATATATCCTATAATCTGTCTTGCAAGCTTGATATATTATTGATTTTCCAAAGGGAATTACATTTGATTGAAATATACCTGTGAAATGTCATTCCTAATTGTTTGTTATTAAGCAAAAGGAATGCTTGAAAGGAAACCCAGTATTACTCCTAAAACTCCCATACCCAATAGCTGACACTCACTCTCTTTAAGCACAGTCTGTGTGATAGGCCAACTTTATGAGTTTTATTTTGCAGCACATATGCAGAGTTTCCAACCACAGCTTCTGAAGCAATAGCAGAAGACTAGTGATGGGCGAAAACGACGCGTCAAAAACGCTGGAAATTCACGAATTTTTCGGCGAAGCGAAACGGGAGAGATTCGCCCATAACTACAGAAGACATGTTGGAGTCTAATACTGGGGTACTGAGGACTACACCTGTGTTTGATACATATTATGCATGGCCAGCTTTCCACATTTCTGTAATGAGTTTCAATAGGTCAATAGTGATTAAGAGAGCTCTAGAGTATACAATGTACACAATATTAGACTTGAATAAGATTATAACTATGATTACAGTTAATTACATGCAGTGTATGCATACAGTAGGTCAAGAGTTGAAAAGTAAAATACACCAATTCCTGTGAGATGAGTAATCTGTATTGCAGGAATATTTGACAAAGATAATTATAATCATATAACTTTTTTACACCTACAGTATAACAGCAGAATGCATCTACCTTGGTACAGATAAAACTTTGTACATGTATGTGTAACAATGGTGATATCTATGTAACTAACCAGAGAGGAGAACTCAACTAGGTGATCAGGGAGATAAAAGTCTGTGGCTTGTGCAGTTTCAGGCATCAAAATGACATTTGAGATCAAAGGTGAGTTGTAAAATTGAGACTGAGCTAAACATAAGTTGTTCTTGTTAATATAATGTTATGATTTACAGTCAAGTTCACAAATGAGTTAGCTGAGAGACTGAAGCAGTGTGTGTATTTAGAAAAAAATAAAGTAGGATTGCCACCTTTCCCCATCCAAAAAATGATATCAAGGGGTTGATGTGACATCAAGAGGCTGGGGTGATGATGTCTCTGAGGCTGCACTATGATGTGGTGATAACCAGTTGGTTGATTGCCACATAAATATAAGGGAGTCCTGCACAGTATGAAAAATATAATAAATAATTGAAATAAAAGATTTACAGCTCATCTCTTTGAAAGTACACATCTTATTGGTTGCTAGAAAGTACTATACACAAATTAAACTTTTTATGACATCACCATCGTATTGTATTCCAGTAATTTGCAATGCTGTAGTTTGATTTAAAGTCTTTTTCATATGAATTATTTTAGTTACCACTGTGTAATTGTAGGTGCAAGCTATAGAAACAAACTAAGATGATTAGTCTGTGTCCTAGAATAATTAGACATAAAGCTTTACAGTTTTTGCAGAGTTAGATCTATGCTAAGGAAACAAAGAAGCCAATTGTGTAAGAATGATGGATAAGGAAAGTAAACCATCAATAAAAGGTTCAATATGGTGCCAGAGAACAGGCAGATAAACTTACATGACTGAGATCACAAAATCTAAATACAGAAATCAAACCAAATTTCCATGCTTCAGGGTTGAGTTTCAGCATTCAGATTCCTTCAGAGCTTTCCCATCTGTCTCAAAACTGATCTTGTGTTACTCATTATTATGGTTTGGTACCAGTTAATGTATTCAGAGCAGTATATATATGATGTATGACTCTATGGCATGCACCTCAGCAGTCTCGTTCAGAAAAGTATGTAAAATATAGAGGTTAAAATGAAATGCATGACATAATGTATTCCATTTGGTTTTACAGAACTATCTCTCATATGAAAGCTTTTAGGCACCAGAGGGGGGGAGGAATGTCACCCTAGAGCTGTGTGTGTGTGTATTAACTTTCATTGCAGATTCAAAGAGAAATTGTTTCATTTTATAGATCATTTCGTTTTATATGACAGCATAATCTAGGGGTATATGGTCAGCCCAAAACATCCAGACTGAACCCTGCATTGTAATCCTTCGTTCATGACAAACTCACTTGCTTATCTTCCACATCATACATTTTCTGCTCCATTAAGTATTACTCTAAATTGCTTCTGTATTTTCCCTTAGAGGGGGGAACCCATCATGCCATGCTGTGTAAATGGTTTGACTTCCCAAAGAACAGGGAATAGACCAACAAACCTTAATTTACTGCCACCTTAACCTAAACATTCATGTCCTAAGAGTGCCTGGCTTCACTGCACTAATTGTCCAGAAGGAAGAAAGGAGCTCACCTAATGAATGGTGTAACTCCAAAACTTTGTGCACTGCATAAAATAAGGGTGGTTCCATGCCATACTTATCTGTTTATTTCTAGTAAGCTAGCCTCCTTATTACCATGCATCCCAATATATGTGTGTATATATATATATATATATATATATATATATATATATATAGCAATCCACAAAAGCACTTACAGCAATTGCATCCAGCATCCATCAGATGCATCCAGCATCCATCCAAGCACCAATAAATGATGTTCTGATGCACGCTGAATTAGAGTCCTGCTCGGTCCATTTTTTGGGACCCATACCCGGAAACGCAATCCGCAACCCGGACCCGCGACCTGCATTCTTACCCGCTTGGACCCGCGACCCAACCCGTACCCGCGATCCGCGACCCGGACCCGCTGAACATCAAGAATCAGGAAGTGCTGTCATTGTAAACCAGAAGTGACATCATCGGAAGTAGCCGCAATCAGAAAAAAAGGAGTAAAACAGGAAGTAATGTCATTGTAATCCGGAAGTGACATCATCAGTAGTAGACATGCTCAGAAAAAGGAGGAAAAACCTGCAGAAGTACCGACCCGCTTCTATAACTGCACCCAGAAATTCTACGAACAACCCGCAGGGTACCCGACCCGCTGCAGGACTCTACGCTGGATAGCAATTGCTGTGAGTTCTTTTGTGGGTTGCTATGAGGATTTTATGGTTAGCACCCATTCTAGTATCACAATAGCCTATGATATTATGCCTCTTCAAAAAAAAAATCATCCAAGCCCCTTAAAGCCTTAACAGAGTCAGCCATCACAACTTCATTGTTGTTCTTGTCATCTTACATCATTGTAATCCTATGATGCAGGAAATTCACTGGCATGTGGTTGACAAAGGGGTTGCTGCCCCAAAATGTTGCACTCACAAATAAACACACTACAGCTTGACCTGCTTGCATTTGCCACGTGTGCCATTTCCTGCATGATTGAAGATTGGGAGGGTGCCAATCCCTCTATCATTGAGCACCGGGCTCTCAATCCTTTGAAGGCCAGGGTGTGCGAGTTTGGATTAAGCCTGTGCCATTTTCATTCTACCCATTGTCTGCCCATGGCATCCAATATGTTAGGTGATTGTATCCTTCTAGAAAATTCTCAAGAACAATTTAATGTTATTTGTTTGATTACCTCAGAGACCACACCTTTTAGAGGCACCTGTTCCTCAAATGTCTGATTTCCTCAAATGTTTTCTTTATTTGGACTATCAAAACATCATAGCTAGCCCAGTGTTCTACTTGCACTTTTCTCCTGGGAGTTGGTTGTCTCGTGAGAAGAGATTTGCATAGCCAGTACAAATGATTTCCTTATATTTCTGCTTCATTGCAATAACTAAAAGCTGCACTGTTGAGTGAAGGCAATGTTTAAAACACCAGATGCTATATTCAACACTGGGAAATCTCAGGCAATAAATTCTAAATAAGAAAATAAACAAAGAGCAGTGATAATAAATAATGTGTGACAAAGAGCTATTATAGGAAGGCCATGAAATGATGGAGCCCACTTAGGCAGTTCTTCACGTTTTTCCTATAAATCATACTTATAGTTCAAGGGATTTGAAGCAGTTATGTAACAGTGTTTATGGAAACTTTTTTGTGGCATTGGTCTGCATTTCTACAGAACAGCTTTTAAAATATATATATATCTTTAAAGTAGAGCTGGTGGGGCTTTTTTCCAGAAGAAAACATGCTGATCCTTTCTTTCCTAAGGGCAGGAAGAATGTTCTCTAGGTGTGCAATTTAACATTTACCCAAACAAACTCAATAAAACATGACTTCTCCTTTCTCATAGAGACAAACAGCAGGGTGTTGTCATGTTAGTGACATGTTTACAATTCCTTTCTGAATAACTACATGGTTCCAGGCGATGTTTGCAGGTAACTTGTTTTTTGTTCTAGAAACGGGAATGTGTTTTTATGTATATATATATATATATATATATATATACAGGAAGAAGGACCAGCACTCACAGTTACTCCAAATATTAAAGGTGATTTATTGTTGTTGAGTGCAAACACATCTCAATCCGACATTTCGGTCCCACCTGGGGACCTTTCTCAAAGATGTACATATATATATATATATATATATATATATATATATATATATATATATATATATATAGTGTCTATCTATCTCTCTATCATGAATGCCTCTGTGTGTGAGCATTTTGCGTCATTTTTGTCAAGATGTAATTAAATAAGAACGGCTACAGTCATGTGATTTGAATGAAGGCCAAAGGCTATTGTTCTGTGTTGCTTAAGGTTAACATCAAAGCAAATAAGGATGCTATTCCCTCTATGGCAAATAACAACACCATGATAGTCCTAGGAATTCAAAGAATTTTGCACAAAATTGTTCAAATCATTTGATTCAAACGATGAACGATGAGTTGTTTCTCTTCGAAATTCGACCATTAGTAAATCTGCCCCTAGGAGTTTGAACCAAATCAGAAACATGGA
>CM044445.1:103891468-103904721 GCA_024363595.1 Xenopus borealis
AGCATCCAATTAGCTGAGGGCTCCTCCTGAGGTGAAAGGCGGTGGTTATAGGCAGAAGTGAGAGCTGAGACCATGGAGCTTAGCTTGGGTTCTGTGTTTAGGGTGCCGTTCGTGACACAGAGTTTGGACAAATTGCCAATATTTACTGTATCTGCATTGCGAATGCTTTGCGAACAATTTTTCCATTAGTGACACATATTACATTCCCCCATATGAGTTTAACCGTGTTTTCAAAAAGCACTAATACCAGTAAAATTCAGTCTTTAATTAGTGGGCCTGTAAATGTTGATGCTTTGCTTCTCTCAGAAAATATTTAGATGTGTTACTAATGTTCCCAAACAATGAACAAATGTACATTAATAAACTCTGCAATGACATAGCTTAGTGATACTCAATAGCATACCATTCACTACCACAATCAATATATTAGTATTCACCAACCCCTTGTATGTTGTTTACAATGGCAGGTGCTTATGTTTGAATTCTGGCTTGGAGACAAATTTTTGGTTACATAAATCCAGGTGTACTGCCAGACAGAACCTCCTGTAGGCTGCCAGCCCACATAGGGGCTACCAATAGCCAACCATTGCCCTTGATATAGTACTCCCAGGTATGTTTTGCATGATTGTGTTGCTCCCCAACTCCTTTTACATTTGAATGTGCTCATGGGTAAAAAAAAGGTTGGAGACCCCTGTCTTAGAGCAATCCAATCCAGTACTGCATCTACACCTAATGCAGACTATTCTTTATTAACAAAGTTTCTTTAACTGGCTTGTATTTCTCTGAGGACTGACTTTCCTTTGGTCTGGATATACAACTGCAAGATCCAGACTCCTTCCTAGATTTATATAAACTACAGTTGTTACATGGCACTGCTAATCAAATGACAACCTAGTTGCTTTACAGACAAGATCTACATCATCTGCAGGGTTACAACAGGTTGTCCTACTATCACCATATGGGCTTGCAGGTAAGTTACACCTTTCCTAATGTACACATGTAATGCTGCACTGCAATGAGCTCTTCAAATAACTCTTTGCAAGTCTTGCAAATCTACACCATGATCATTTTCATGCGGAGAGGCTTGGAATATATTTAAGTTATGGATAGACAAGAAATATTAGTGAAGGCAGAAGAAGCAAACCCACTTAAAGTTCATATGTAAAGGTATGATAACCTCATAATATCTGTAGATTGTACTCATGCTTTGTATACAGTGGCCATGGATGTTGCACCTCTCAGTTGTTTTACATGAATCCAAGTTCCTTTCTTCATGCCCCCTTCAAAATACCAATAAATAAAGAATACAACAAATAAATACAACAGATTACTAATTACATTTTTGTGTGCAGAGTTCATAAGGAAAGAATATTTTGTGCTTTACAAAACCTCTATGTGAACTTTTTCCCATTTTTTCTAGCAATTTCAGTAAAAATGAACTGTGTTGTTTTACTGCAGATTCAGAGAAAGGGTCAAACCTTCTGCAAATATGTTTACATATGTGTAACTACATATATAAAAGAAAAATATGAAACATCTAAAATAATATTCACCAGACGCTTAGTAACTGTGCACTTGAGAGAGAGAGCCCACATCAGCAAATCTTTCACCATCTGATTTATTGCATAAAATAGTAAGGGATAAGCTACTGAATGGTGGGGTTCTTCAGTGAAGAACTGGTTGAGAGGTTTATAGGAGTGACATGAGCGTGATTCTATGTGGTCCTCCCCATCAGGGCTTTTTGAAGGGCACAACCGTTTACCAAAAATGAGACTCTTGCTTGGCGTTTCCAGTGTGTTGCTTGGTTACTACACTGCCTGAATTCAATATTTACAGTCATGTAGGAAACCTGAGCATAAGAGTAATATTATTGGTATAATGTGGATACATTTAAGAACTAAACAGATGAAATTGCACAGCAGTTCCAGTATTTCTTTAACACTTTCTCATGCTGGGCAAAAGTGCAGTGATGAATGCTAGCCCATGAAAGAACAGAGGGGACGAAATATATATCAAAATGTGAGACTGTGGGATCAATACCAACATTCTGTAATTTTTATAACAACTGGTCTGCACCATTTATCATTCCAACCAGAACACAGAGATTATGCTTTATTTAAACGGCAGCAACATGTTAAGTAGCATTGAGTCACACTCACTAGGGTCAATGTCATCATCAGCCAAATGACCTGCCTCTTGTTTTTTGAATGTAAGAGGAAACCCTAGCACCTTTAGAAATCCTACACAGGCTCTGGGAGATCATAAAGTTTAATGTGTGTGTGGAGGGGGAGAATAAAACTGTAAACTCCACTAGGGCAGAAACTCTTGTATATAATGAGCAATCTCTGTAAAGCACCATGGAATATGTTAGGGCTTTATAATCTTTTGAAATCCAGAAACGTAGGCAGGAGTTCTGAGAGATATGTGCTTTAGAAGATAAAAACACAAAAATATCTACTCTGGTCTGTTTTGCCTCTCGTTAAAGGGGAACTATTGCAAAAATTAAAATGTATTATATTAAATATAAACTTCATTATATTGAAATACACTTTCTAAATATAATCAATTAAAAAATTCTGTGCCGTTTCTGAACAGTACTCTTCACTATCCCTCTCTTTGCATTAGTTTCTCTTCATTCTGTCTTCATGCAGGAGTTGGGTGTCAGATTTAGATCCAATCTTATAGGGAGGCATCTTTTCCTAGCAGATGTATTAGAGTTCACTCAAATAACTGTGCAAACCAGTACAAACAAAATCTGCAAGTAGAGAGACATGATATCTGGTGAATTGATTATAGTTATAGAACTTCTTATTTCAGTGTGCTGAAGCTTATATTTGATTTTCATTATTGTGACAATTTTGCTCCTTTCAAGATGTAGAGATTTATTGGGCATAGTAATACTGTTTACTGAAACCAGTGTGAAAGAAAAAGCAGATATAGAGCCAGCAATGACCTTTGCAGATCACATGCACAACAAACCAGAAAATGTATTACTGGTGGCCTTGCTTTTTATTTAAACTATTGACCTAAAAACAAATGTAACACACTATTCTGTTTTACAAACATGGGTAGCTAGTTCTTGTTTAAAAAGTAAGGTAATGAATAATGACAGTGTCCTTTTAATTATATATTAAATGATTAACTCTTGGGTTTAAGACAGCTTAATTCTATTTGGGAAGCAGCAAACTTAGTAGGTGTGTAGGACACAAAGAACTAGAATCTTCTATTGGCAGTAGTTTTATAGTTGTGCTTGCCAAAGTCATTGGCCAATCCTTAGAGTACTAACTCATCCATGGTGACAGCCCCACACATAGTGTAACATTTGCTGGCTATTCATTCTTTAAGGTTCTGTCATATCATATTAATATGCAACAGGCTTAGTTATCTGCCACTGGCTAGTGGAATTTCATACACAGTCTAAAAAAACAGAACTCTTCAGATCTACAATTTCATAGAAGCTGCTCATGAAGCCCTTGAACCAAAGGCCTGACTGGAGAAGAGAACAACTGACCGGCAGTGATTACCACTAATCTAGTTGTAGCAAAAGTTACAGTTTTGAGCCAAGAAAGTATTACTATTATGTATATCAGCTCTCTCCCTCCCTTCTTCCTAGTCAGGATCAGAGTATGTTTAGTTTTTGTGGTAAACGATAATAATGTGCTTCACTGTTTATCCCCCTCCCTTAAACTCTGGTTACTCTTATGGTCATTAGAAACACAGAAAAGAGAAGCGTTACCAGCCAAAGTGACACACAAGCAAGGTGGCAGCAGGGTAATAAAAGCAAAGGAAAAATTTGAAACACTATTAAAAAAAATGCTAAATTGTAAATGAAAGGGTATAGTGGTTGGGCCTACATGCTTATGAGACATTTAAAATGCTTTCCTTTCTCTCCTACTGCATTTAAATTTACCCAAATTCCAAACTTTTTCCCTTTGTGGTATTAAGCTTTTGTAAACCTGTAATTGCTGTAAATCTGTTAGCTGAATTTTTTTTTTAACCAGGCATTAACATATGGGAAAATTAAAGGTGAATATACAGTACATGGGCCAATAAAAGTCTATTGGCATATGTATGGGGCCAGCTATCAGCCCATTCCAGCTGATATCCATCCAAAATTCAATTGGGCAGGTTTGATTTTGCAGTCAGGGATATGGTCCTCATCTCAATGGCCTGCATAGCTCTAATTATGATCTGATCATTGGTCTGAGGGCCAAATTACTGGATCAGTCCCAGATCACCCACTTCAAGATAGTCATATTGGTGAAAGAGCTGATCATTTGGCAACCTCGGCAAATGACCAAATCTTCCCAAAATCTGAGCCTAGTTGAAATCTCATTTTCTTTTTAAAAACCATATTAAGATTTTACAAAGAATACACGGGTGAGGTTATAAATTGAGTAACTGAAAGCAGATATTCTTATTGAAAGCTTAATGAGTTGTTTGAAAAAGTCTTTGTGTGTCAGAGAATGTATGTGTGTTTCTGTGTGTTTATATGCGCATGTGTGTGTGTGTGTGCTTATGCTTGTGCGAATGCACCCGTAGATGTTTTCGTTCTACGCTGTTCTTTCTCTCACTGTCTCACAACTTGGACATTGCCAAGGCATGACTAGATGTTTAAAGGAAAACAGCTGGATTTCGTCAAACAAGTAAAGCCCCTGGGGTCATATATGAGTCCAGTCACTCACGCCCATTATCTAAAGATAGAATTGCTAATGAAACCATTTCTCCAGAGGCATACATTTACAGGCCAAGTAGAAAAAATAATTTGAGAGAGAGAGAGCAAGAGAGAGAGAGAGAAAGACTAGGGGAGGGAGAGAAAGAAAGAGAGAGAGAGAGTTTGTTGCCGATGAGGAATGCTAGAGGAATGCTATTTTGAAACTTAACATTGCATTTAAAAACGGATGTGGACAAGCAGAACTAGTGTAATGTAGAACAGCTGGATTTGTTTAAGGCAACAGCTGAAGGTTTTTTCTAATTAACTGAATCTTCTAAGAAGGAAAAAGGCTTACATGTTGGAGATATTGAGTTGTACTGATTGGAAACCAGTATCCGTGTAATATTACAACCCTCAATTTCTGGAAATTTGAGGCTGGAAATGAAAGCACTATATGTTTATTCTTTCTTAAAAAGCTTTCCTAGCAGAAATAAGGGCTCCTTTATTTAAAAAAATATTGGAGACTCGGGGTGCAGGTTTAGTTGCAAATCTGTGTCCATATATTTTAGCACTTCCGACCGCTTTCACTCTGCCATATCTGTAAACTGTGCTGCTGTTCCACTTGCATGAATGTTTGTGGATTGGGTGAAAGGTGCAGAGTGCTTGGCTGCAATGGAACCCTCATACTAAATGGCTGCCATGAGCAGGTAGGGCTCACCAAGCATTTTGACTCTTTTCACCTGCTGAACAGCTGGTACGCAACAGGTGTAAGAAATTGCCATCTTTGGTTGATAGACTAGCAGTTGTCCATAGGAAATTATCATAACAAAGGGTTTCCTGTGACTACTAGTCTGATATCTGCTATAAGGGACCATAAAACTACTGTTTGCGAGAACTTGCTCTACAGGATGTATTATGTATTCAAGTTGGAGGTTTATCTCAGCATCTTGTGATTTGGGAGTGATTCTGTCGGGGCAGGTGAAAGACCAGGATAAAAGAACATGCACAGGAGAAGAAGAGGGCTGAAGAGAGACTGAAGGGCCTGAGCTGGACAGCTGGAAGGAAGAAGTCGGCAGCTGGAGAAGCCAGAGGAGCCTGGGACAAGACAACATGTGAGACTACAGAACAAAGAGGGAAGCCATGTTCAGCTGACCTCTATACCCATGCCTTTTGGTAACAAATATGTAGAATTGTTTATGTGTAACTGTAAATACCGTGTTTGTTTAAATGTAATTGTTTTTGTGTAATTGTTTATGTGTAACAGTCTATTGATTTACTAAACAATATAATTCCTTTACTATACGCTTATTGGTGTGGATTATTTGTCAGCTTGTTCAAAAGAACCGAGACCCACGTAAACACGTAAAAGGGTTGAGTATTATATATGATATATATATATATATATGCTATATATATATATATATATATATATATATATAATATATAATAGATTACACAGGCATTTAAATGGATAACAATGGAAAGCACAAATGGGTCCCCGACACAGTAAGTGAAACTTGGGTCCATATGTTTGCCATTCACTGCTAGGCACAAATCTTCATGTCTCCAGAATACAGCACACATATTGGGCCAAAATTTCTGTATTTTATTTTTAGAGGATAAAAGTTTTTACATTGCTCATTGTACCACATTAATAAATGAGCTCTCTATATATTAGTTGTTAGTGTGCATCAACATATTACTAATAAGTTGTCACAAATCCGTTTATGACTCATTCACATATTATTACAGAACATGGGATGAGGACCAGGGGAGTGCCCCCTACAAAAGTATTTTTAGTAGTAGTATAATAGGAGTATAGGACTAAACAAACATGAAATGCACATTGTAGTGATAACACCTTGCTAGAAAAGATAAGTTCATGTAGTGGGGACAAAAACTCTGTGCTTGGTAAAGTACTTGCCCAGAATTTAACATTTTATGTTGTTTAGACCGATGCTCAAAGTTATATAAACAGTAATCCAATTTTGATATTTGCATCTTATTACATATACCAAATATCTGTGCTAGGTGCTCTACAAGTTTAGTGCTTCCAAAGTATTCTTAAAGGAGCAATATACCCCTGTATTCACTGCATGAATACAGTAAATAAGAACTGTGCTGAAAATGTATTATGCTTAGTTTTAATTGAATCAATTGTAATTATTTTCTTTTATAATGCAGTAATGGAAAATTGCTTTGTTTTTTCCTGAACACAACCTTCTTCCCCTGCAAACAAGATAATTTATTTGAATAGCAATAATGAGCTCTGTATTAGCAAACCCTATCCCTTCCCTAAGCTTCAGCCTTTGTTAGACTTAGTTAAATACGTAGTTTTGCTGCATACAAACTTAGCAAAACCATTAGTGGGACAGATAGAAAAACAAAGTGGTTTATTTTTTTGTTCAATGCAAGAATAACATAATTCACAGATTTGTGATTTAAAACATAGTCAAAAGTATAAGTCCTATTCATTGAGCTGATGGGGCTTAACAGAGCAGTATACTCCTTTTTTCAACAACGGGAATTTTACATTCTACCTGTCTAACAGTAGCATGCACTTAAATACATGGTTGCATTAGTTTTAGTCTTAAATAAAACTGTTCTAGAAGTCTTCATTACTGAGCCTAACCAGTATTTTTATGCATGATTCTAAGTATGAATGTTAAAATGTTTATTAATATGGTAACTCCCTCCACCCCCATCCAGAACTGTTCCTAGCCTGTCCTGAACTGTGTTACATCTTTAGATCTTTGCATCCTGGCACAGTGTAAAATGTTGTACAATTTGTCTTGTTCCAGAATGTTCCAGGATGATGAAGAGTTGGTAGTTTTAGCTGGGTTCAGTACCCACTCTGTAGTTCAACATCTCCTTATATCGTGCCAAGCTTACAGACATACAGAACATATAAAAATCCTTCTATGATTATATATGTAACCATAAATATTACCAAGCCATAAATCTTGGCTTCTTTGAATATCTAGAGAAACTTTTTACTGTTTTTGGGACTTCCTTGGGAAGGGAGTCAGCCTACAGTCCAGAAACCCTTACACCATCTTCACATAATTGCTTGCTATTGGTTGTCAGGCCCCAGGCCAATTTACATTTCTGCAGTATTTTCTTAATTTTGAATTCAGATACACACTGTCTACTATATATTTGTAATATACCTGTAAGTTAGGAGACCAGCTCAGTGCACAAGCCTTGTGAAGTCCAAGCAGCAGATACAGTAGCTCAAATATCAACAATTTTGGTCTTTATAGGTGAAATTCTTGCACTAAAAAAAGATTCTGCCAACAGAGACTCCAGAAAGGTCATCCACATTCTCACAAATTTTTATTGAATTTAAACTGGCTTCTAGTACAGAACAGACAATAAGTGGGGTAATATTAACAGCCCACGTATAAAGACACCTTGGATTATTCTCAGAATCTATTTTGGGGTTGAAATCAGTAACACTTGGTTTAAAGAAAAATATTGGAATTGCCAACATGCCATACCTGAAATAGCTCACATAGAAAGAAATTATGTTCTGTACTGTGCCACATACCCCACCAGCTTCTTGACCAGGGAGTGAAAATAATACAGTAGGTGGCTATGGGTGTTGAGTAGAAGAGATATCACATGCTCACTTCTTAATATTTTTATCTGACAAAGATAAAGAAAAGACATAAAAACACAGTTTGGTGACACTTTCTAATTCACAAATATGTTATATTTCTAAATACTTTGGGGAACATCTCAAATAACAGTGAGGGGATTTTTTGAAGGATAAATGGTCACTGCAGGCAAGTTATTGGAAAAATAATAAAGTCGTTACAACATCAATGCAGTGAAACAGAAAACATTAGACATCATTTTGTGTTTGGGGATTTCCATGTGATAATACAATCTGCAACGTTTTCTAAAAATTAACAAATAGACTCGTGAATTAGAAAATAGTTTCCAGGTAACAGATGAAAACATCTGAAAGAACATTAAACAGTAACCTTAATGGATACAGTCACATCTGTTTGTTTCCAGGGAGCTACAGGATTGGAAACATTTACACTGTGTAAAAGGAACTATAGTTGTTTAATGAGTAGAGTGTCCAGGAATCTCATTAAAAACCATTAATAACCTCATTGCAAGTAATAATGTTGAAGTAAGATACTTGCCAGAAGCTAAATATACTCTAATGTAAAGGAATATAGCACTTTTTGAAAAATGTCACCCCAAAAAAGCCCATTAACTTCAATGTGTTTGGCAATTTTTTTGCCAATTCGTGACGTTTTAAAAAAGCGAAACAGGTCATGTCCTCCCATCACTGGTGCCGCACGCATTCTGTAATAGTTTATATGTGTAAGCAAGCATCACTTTGTTCTTCTATTACCAACCTCCAGTTTGCATCAAAAGTCCTGGTGGAGTTAAATTCCAGATTTAGCTTTATTCATGAAATAACCTAATATATTTGGGGGGTTTCCTGCAATAATCGACTTATTTTAAAGCTGAAGGTAAAGGATTGAAGCAACAGCTAGTTATGTTTCCTAAAGGAAGGGCAATAAAAATACAAATGGATTATTAATGGAAAGTGCCCGCATTATGCTTCTGAAATAAAGTGCAAAGGATGTTTGGAATTTTTATGTTGATGGAGATTGATTCACACAGCAGCCTCTGGCATTCACTAATGTTCTAATGAGGTACCATGTTTGGTATGCCAGTCTTTAAATAAATTCCTCTTTGAAGCCAGGAAATATTCAGACTTGTGGGAATCTAAATTGATGAACTGCACTTATAAATTCCAAGGTGCTTTTGATAAACAGACACTATAAATGAAATAAAAAAGGGATTATCCTTCATTTATATTGTACAGGCACATTTACTCAGCACTCTTCACAGATTCATTATCCACATCAGCCCTGTTCCAGTGGACCTTAAATTCTATCATACAACAGAATTCATTTAGGTTATTATTCCTGTAAGTTTTTGGAGTCAGTGTACCAGGTGGAAACCTAATCAGACATGGGGAAAACTTACAAAGTCATTTTGCCCAAATTTGAATCAAACTCAGAAGCCAACCAATATCAGATAGCAATGCTAACCACAAAGCCACCATGATCTATGACTATTTATTTTCATTAATATGGTGGAGATTTGGGTCTTAAAGTTACCAAGTGTGACTGTATTGTGCCCCTGGTAAAGTGGTACCTATGGCAAGGCTCTCGTCGTGCCTTATGGCTTAAAAACTCCTGTGAGTAGCCCTTTTTTTCAAAATTTCTTTGCAGCCTAGTCATCATCATCATTGTATATCATCACATAGAATAAAATGTATTAATAACATGGTAGTATCATAGTTGTGTTTGGTGTAGTGGTAGTGTATATGCACTGCTGATACAGATTTACAGAGAATTAATGAATGTTCCTATATGGCTGTGTCAGCCTCTGTTTCACCTGTCTTATGTATAAGCCACACTGGCCTAGGCCCAATCAGCATATGCAGTGAGATCTCATGGGATGGTTTATCCAAACTCATATCAATCTGTGCTGCTTCAAAGGGTCAATTTGGGGGAAGCCCAATATTGCTAAAACGAGTTAGTTATTCTAGGCTTGTAGAGCAGCCCAGTAGATAAGGTTCCACCACCTCAAAGATGTCCTATTATAGTAGTTCATCTACTGTAGCATATGTACACCTGAATGCTTCTGTCCTTCAAACTATTTCTCACTTTATGTTCAGCAACTGCTTTTATTTTTAGATTAAATTCATTAATGCATAAAGCATCTGGAATACAACTTAAGCCCCAATTAAAGTCCAGTTCCAATATTTAGAGGCACGTCCATGGAAATGAAAAAGGTTCTTGACTTTGCAGAACATCCAAAAGTCCTACATCAGATGTTTATACAATCCAAAATAATCCTTATTCCTCATTAGGAAGCAGCGTGAGCAAAAGAGAAAATATGTCATTAATAAGATATGTTTCAAGCCATCATTTCCTGCCCAGTATAATATTGATTACTCTAATTATTGGGCTGTGTAGGAAAATTGAGGTCTGGGAACAATTTAGGGAGTTGCTATAACTCAGTAATGCAATTGCTTTTTTTTTATATAAACATATATTATAACATTTCAATGTTAAAAGCACGTATTAAGGTAGATAATCTTTTAAAGAGTTTGAATTGGTTTGGCCATTTAAATTTTAAAAGAATTGTTTAGTAGCTTTGGCACCTCCAGTCTCTAAATGGCACATTTCTTCCACAGTACTTAAATGTGCACCATATATATATGTATTGTAAGTTCCCTGCTGTTTAAAGTTAAAGATATAAGGGCAGGTTCCCAGAGAGCCCTCTACTATAAGCATGTAATGTATAAAAAGTATCTTACTGGTCTAGAAACCAATACAACCAATCAGCAGTCAGCATGTACTGTACAGGCCAGTTGACTTGGCCATACTAAATTCCTAGGGTTTCCAGTGTGATGTTGTTTCTGCAGATCCTAAGCAAATATTGACAAACAGCAACCCAGAGTCACATGCAGTGTCCTAAAACCCCCACAAAATGACAACCAGGAGGCCTCAATGCTCTACTACAGTATTTGTAGTACAGACTAGGAAGGTGAAGACTGTGAATGAAGCAGATTAGATGCTTGCAAGCAATAGAAAAACAAAACAGAGCAGTTTGTAAGCATAGGCAAGGAACAAAAAGGCAGCGGGCTTACTGGCTTGGTAGGAAGGAATTAAAGGGGGACAAATACCAAACTCCAGAGACAGGCAATGTAATAGGGATTGCAGAGCTGAAGGCAAACAGGTTCAGATTTAGGTAGCAAGTTCAGGAAACAGGAGGAGTCTACTCAGCAGTAAACAGTAGGCATGGAGACCTCTAGGAACTGGCCAGATCAGGGTTTATACAAGGGCTCTCTGTTGGATGTTCACCAGGGAGTGGCTGCACCCACCAATTAATGTAGAACAGCTGAGTATAATTAATAGAACAAGCATAGACACAGGAAACTTAGAATAGGGTAAGCCTATGCCTCTAGTCTCCCTGAATATGGAAGAGATAAGGTAAAAGACTCCCATACATCAGGTAACAGGTTTAAACCCAAGAGAAGGTTAAACATGTGAATTCCTTACATACAGGGTAACACATATAGTTTCAAGACAACTCTGATGTCAAGGCTTTTAGAATAAGCCCTATAATTCAGATACCTAATCATTATAGATTAATTTAGTTCTCCTTTTAAAAGGTTTTAAACCTAGGGATTTTTCAGCAAATACAGTACATTAGGGATAACAAACCTGTGTCCCTTTTGCTGCAGTTAAAATGCAACATCTCGCATCCCACTGCAATAGATTGGACATGCCTTATGATCTTATCAGGGGGTCCTGAGTTTGATTCTGAACTTAACTCCATCTACAGGACATGGATTTCCTCTTGGTTTCCTGTATTTACAAACATAGGGGCAGATTTACTAAGCTCGTGTGAAGGATTCAAATGCAAAAAATTCGATTTTCAAAATTTTTTTGGGGGCTAATTCGACCATCGAATTTGCAAAATTCGATCGAACCAAATGATTCAAATGAATCATTCGATAGAATAGAATGATTGGAATAAATCATATGATTCAAATAAATCGTACGATTCGAATAAGAAAATCGTTCGACCATTCGATGGTCGAAATTTTTTTCAATCGCCTACTTTGCCAGATTACACCTACTGAGTTTCTATATTTGCCTATGGAAAGTTTTTTTTTCATCGAATAGAAATCATCTGATTTTTCAAAAAAAAATGTTCGTCCGATTTTTTCGTGAAATCGGATGAATTTGTACAATTTTTTCATGAAATCGGATTTTAGTATGATTTTTTCGTGAAATTGGATGATCGTTATTTGATCGTTCAATAGTTCGAACAGCTGTAAAATCCTACTCAATTCCATAGCATTTTACTTTGGTAGAATGTTTCAGGGTCGAATTTGAGGGTTTTTAACCCTCGAAATTTGACCCTTGATAAAGCTGCTCCATAGTGGCACTATATTAATAAAAAAGGGCTTGGACATAACTTTAATACATAAAGGTCACTTGCAAAGGTACAGTATATAAATCTTGAAGAAAATAAATTGTAAAGTTCCTGTTGAATACTGTATTTTCCACCAACAGTTACCTCCATTGCTCCTTATGTAGTTTATGTAACATGGGGTTTTTCCAGCGTCTCAAAAAAAAAAGAGAAACAATTTCATCATCACACAGTCAGTTTGTGGGTTAAAACCACAACTGAAACAAGCAGAAGGTATTACCCTTTCTCTAACAAATAAACTGTAATCTTGACAACCGTCTGAAATAATATATATATAGACTGTCAGACATATCACTGATAAAATCTCACAGATTTGCAGCAGAATGTCTTTCCTAACATATTCATGTTACGCAGCACTTCAACATATCATTTGGAGACAAGTGCAGGCCTGTTTATTTTGATATATACATATTATTTTATATATACATATATTTGAGACTTAATATGAATGCATAGGATCCAATGAGCAGTTACAGGTCAGGAAACAACTTTGATTGGACAGGTTTATCATCAATTACTGCAAAATTAATTCCCATACATGGCAGTTTTTGTGATA
>CM044445.1:103910479-103926310 GCA_024363595.1 Xenopus borealis
CGTTCGCGAACCGTTCGCATTTTTTACGCAAGTTCGCGAATATGTTCGCAAACTTTTTTTTCGACGTTCGCACCATCCCTAAAGACCAACCCCTTTAACAGGAACCACTGTTGAGTGGATAAATGCAGCAATAATGCTATGAACCAATCTTATTGGGATAGGAAACAATGATAATTAATGGATAAGTAAATATTTTACATTGTACAATATTTTTTTCCATTTCATAGCTATTTATGTTTTTCAATTTCTAATTTAATTAATTTTGTATGCTGTCAGTTACTGAAACTGTATAGTCAGAGAAAAGCATCTTGAGCAATTTTATGTTACAATTGGTAAATGTTTACTTTAAGAGCAACTCCCCCAAACCTAAGATAAATGATAGGCAGAGAATTATTCTAAAAATTCTAAAAGTATTGCATCTAAAAGAATGCATCTAAAATAATTGGGGGTCTGAACTGAGGGTGACTGTTATTCTTGACTCCAAGATATATGTCTCCCTGAATCAATATTTTGTCTGTAATTTAATGTATTCTTGAAACTCTAGATATGATGTTTTTACAAAGAAAGGATACAATCATTTCATTAAGTTATTTCATGTATCTGCCAACAACCTCCCTGGCAGATAATACTCTAATTTAACTTTTCTTTTTGTGAGTTCTTTCCTCAGTTTAAATGAATTTAATTTAAGGAATAGCCTTGTGATGCTGTCAACTTAAAAGGAACTATTCTGAAAATAAAATGAGAATAAGCTTCATCTAAAAAAAAAGATATTTTATAAATACAATCTATTGAACATGCTGTACCATTTCTGAAATAATCAAGTTATTTTCCCAATCCCTCACCAGCACCAGCATCGAATTCGATCGAACTTCGAATCCTTCACGTGAATATAGTAAATCTGTATATTGTATAATATATATATATATATCTTCTTCCTTGGGTCAAGTTCGCTCGCAATAATGCCTTGCATGCTTCTTCTGAGAGATTGACTTTCTTTTGTGTCTATGAACAACATCCTCTGGCCTTTCCTCATGATCTGCTTCTTACAAAAGTTCCTGCAGCCAACGACCAAGCTGCTCATATGTTGGTCATTCGGCATGCTACAGAAGCCAATCCGATGAAGAGTTCCATTTCCCAAAATAAGTTTGCTGATAAGAAGATGGTCCCTGCTCTTCTGTATTCTCCTGGAGATAAGGTGTAGCTATCTACCAGGAATATTCATCTAAGAGTCCCTACACCTAAATTTGTTCCTAATTTTATCGGCCCGTTGTCTGTGGTAGAAGTTATCAATCCAGTGGCAGTCCGCCTTCAACTACCTCCTGAGATGTGGAATCCTAACATCTTCCACATTTTTCTTCCCAAACCAGCAGCTGTTTCTGACTCTTCTTCTTCTTCTTCTCCTGCTCCTATTCTAGTTGATGGTCATCAGGAATTTGAAGTGAGCTGAATTTTGAATTCTCGTTTTTTCCAGGGGTTCTTTACAATACATGGTAAAATGGAAGAGATTTGGTCCTGAGGAGTGCTCCTGGGTGAAGGAGTCAAATGTCCATGATCCATTTCTAATCCAGAGGTTCCACATACAGTTCCCTTCAAGTCCTTGTTATGGTGGTCCTGAGGCCATGCATAAGGAGGGGGGTACTGTAAGGAAGGCTTACCTGGCATCCCAAGATGGTGGCACCTCCCATACTATTCTTTCTGGGCGCAGGTCTGTGACAACATGCCAGCGTCTGAATGAGTCACCTTGCCATCGTCAAAATGAGTTGCCAGCGTGATGACAGCACTACCTCTGTTTTGGCTCCAAAGTGGGCCTATAAAAGATGCCAAACTACTGTAGACTTTGCCCAAATATAGGTCTTACTTTTGAGTTCCTGGGTGTGACTTTACTACTTATTGATTCCCAGTATTGACTTCGTCCTGCTTTCTCATCTTATGAACCTTTTTTTGCCTGGATTGACCCTTTTGCCTGGACTTTGACCTCTCTTTTGATTAACCCCTTTGATACCACGAACAGTGCTAGACTTTGCTTCCTCCTTGGTCTGCAAATCCCTTTCGGAGCCTTTGGGCCCTGACAAAGACCTTAGTAGAAATTGTATCTCCATCCCATAGGTCTGCATAACGTATTAAATAAACCCAATATGGATTAATGCAGCAAGGTACTGTTTTATTACAAACATTCAAAAAAAGGGTATGGATGAATGTACATTCCACAGTCCCCTGTCCCCTGTTTTGTTAGAAATATAGTATCTGCACAAGTGCATACATTTTCAGAATCAGGATGAGACAGAATACAATTCTGAGACAGAATAAAATTTATGCAGATACCCCTCCTGACTTGGATGGATCCTGTTCTCAAGCTAGCCTTGGTCATTAGTACCCTGGCCTTGAGGCAGAGCCACCTGCTTGGCTGTGGAGCTGTCAGGAGCACCCAATAATGCTCCAGTCTCCGTCAGCAACGCTTCCAAGATATCAGCACCCATGGCCGCTATGTGGGTCTGGGGTCTGGATGCAGGTGCGAAAATTCACCTTTATATAATGCCGTCCGTCTTTGTCCTCCACATTGGCATATTTGTAAAACACTGGAAAGAGTTAATTGTTTTTAAAAAAAAGTCCTCAGCTATGGCAATTTCCTCTCTTCCAATATCAGTATACGTGATATTCTAAGTTGCCTTGCTTACATTGCCTCCTAATTGAACACATTTATGTTTAACTGTTTATCACGTACAAACTGAATTACATTCTTCATACTAATAGAGATCTCTTTTGCCACTCGATTAAACAGAAATCTTGTCCTGTCCTGCACACGTTATAATATATCAAGTCCTGTGTTTTTTATTTTCCTGCAGTACATTTATTAAAAACTGTTCAGAAATAATAACTGTGTGTGCAGGAACTCTGGGAACTGGGACATTCTTCCCAAAATCCTGAAGTTTTGGCATTTTAAGCGATAACTCTGTCTTGTGGGATACACCAGTCACTTCTGATTCCCACTAATCTATGAACACCTGGTTTCTGTCAATTGCAGAATTTTTTTTGTCTTGTATTTATTTTGTAAGTCACTTCAGTCAGGTAAGAAACAAAGTTTAAATCAAGTTTAAAAATTTCTGAAGGGCATCTTATTTGGTCAAGAATGTTTCAAACATTAGCTTTTATTATTTTATAGTTGTTATTTGTAAAGTGCAAGGTTTTTTACCCACAATTTTAATATAATTTTAAGTACATTCGAAGGTAAGTGCCCCTCCCAATGTGTCTCCTTTGGTAAATTATGTACATCTTGAGCTTATAGGCTTCATTTACAACTGTGTAGGTTGGCCAAAACCAGTAGGTTGGGTATGTTTGTGCAGGTTAAGTGAATGAGTGGTTGGCCATTTTTGCTGCCAGCCTGGCCACTCCCTGACTCTCCATGCCATTCCAATCTCATTATTAATGGGACAGTAAACGTGCTTGCCCCACATCCTCCTATGACTTTAGAGAATAATCAAAACAGATGCAGGTAAATAAACAAGTAGGACATGGCGGATCAGATCAGGTGCATGTTCAGTTACGTTAAAAAAATCAACCTGCCAATCAAGACTGCAAATGTAGGTGAACTAAAATGGATACAAGTATATAGTTGCTCTGAATGCCAATGGGCTTGTCCTAAGTCTCCTGCTGAATTACATGCACAAATGCACCTAGTAATGCTTGGAAAACCTGGAGCTATGGGGTGGTGGTAGTGTTTGTTTTATATGAAAGAGTGAGATTTATAAGATGCCCGTTCGTTGCATGTGTCCTGTACTCTGCAACTTGCACGTTTAGCAAATGGGTGAAACTGGTAACTTGGCGCAAGGCAAGTCCTTTACTTAATAGTCATTGGATGGACACAGTGTTATACCTTGCATTGATTTATACCTTGCATTGATACCTACAGAGGCCAACTGCTAGCTTAAACAACATATACATGTGTGGGGCAGTGTACAACAGTGCAGTACTGTACTCTACATTATAAATATATAGACTGAGAATTTGTTTGCTCTGCAACCACACTTGCAATCCAAACACAGCACATTCCTTTTCTTTTTTAGAGCACACTTGGGATGAGATAAAAGAGTCTCTGAAGGAGTGGGATGTTATGATAAACACAGGGAGGAAGCAGCACTTTGAATTGATGAATAACTGTACAATGTGTTTTCTTTAACATGGAATCCATGGCATTTGCTTTTATGGAAAGGTTATACTGGTTATAACAATATTGCGTTTCTTTAGCTCCATTCATGGAGAAAAATCTGCATAATGTTTCTTTGTTACACTGCTGCCCACACTAATGGGAACAAGTGACCACAATTTTTATGGTTGTGTATTTTAAGGATGTTCTGGGTCTACATTTTTAAGCATGTGCCCAAATACAGACTTTTTCTGATCTAACAAGCCAAGGACTAAAGCTTCAAGAGCTTGAAAGGCAAAATGCTTGCAAGGATCTAAAGAACGTGAGCTTGAAAAGGAAGGATAGTTGAGAAGGGGTGCTTAGATGAAGGCGGCAGTAGCCTGTTGTATACAATGAGATAAAACTGTAGGGCCCTGTAGGGAAAATGTTTCTGCTTGCAGGAGAGTAGGAAGCATAGGTTTGTTCACTAGGGATGGCGCGAACCGCGGAAAAAAAGTTTGCGAACATGTTCGCAAACTTGCGACAAAATATGCGAGTCACATATTTTAACCCAAATAGTCTTGTACATTGCTAAAATTTACAATTAATATAACTAAAGTAATATATCTCTCTCTCTCTCTCTCTCTCTCTCTCTCTCTCTCTCTCTCTCTCTCTATATATATATATATATATATATATATAGAATAGGTGCCCCAGCACTCTTGTCAGTATACTTGCATTGATTTCCGGTTCCGGACGGCATCTCATCCCCAATAGTAGAAAAGATGAAGCAGCACTCGTATACTGCAAAAGTATATTAAAACTTTATGAGTGTATGGAGGGGTCAATGTGGGTGTGTGTAAATATGGATGCTGGGTTTCTTTTGGAAGGGTTGAATTTGATGGACTTTGGTCTTTTTTCAACCCAACTTGACTATGTAACTATATGGAACATGTAGAGCCACAAAATTGCAGCCCAAAAGGCTTGTACATTTACACCTAGCCCTTGATAAATGAAACCCTTTTGTGGCATGAAGTTAGAAGTGCTGTTTGACTAAATATGGCACCTAGTCACATAGACTAAAGCAATCTATCTACCGACTGCATGGTATAAACTGCAAAAAAACACCCCCATTTTTCTTGCATGTTTATACTCTTTACAGTGCAGACTTACTTATTGATTCATCTGTGTGTTTATTTGTTGAAGATTTGTTCACTGTCTGTACATAATTTGTTCAGTCTTTGTTCTTGTTCTTTAGAAATACAGTAGTAGCTGTCCATTTTGGTATCCCATTCTTTGTTATACATTTAAAGAACTCAGATTCATCAAGCCAATACGTCAGATTATTCAGAGATACACGCAGCCTCAAGATGCTTCATATGTGATGATTAGTGAGTACTTTGGTTAAATTACACATGCAGTTAGAAGCTTTGCTACACTATGAGATCTGGGAGTTCATATTTTCCTATGATTTCATCCTGTGCTTTATTCAGTTTTTTTTTTAGAAGCTTTGCTGTGGAACCTGAACAGAATCAAATCCCAGATGGGAATATATATATATATATATATATATATATAGAGAGAGAGAGAGAGAGAGAGAGAGAGAGAGAGAGAGAGAGAGACGCATAGGGGTAGATTCATCAAAGAGTGAAGTTCCGCCACTAGAGGGAAATTCCACAGCTCTCAATTCATTTCTATGGGATTTTGCAAGGCATATTCATCAATGGGTGAAGTGAAAGTTCACCCTTTGATGAATACGCCTTTAAAAATCCCATAGAAATTAATCGAGAGCTGTGGAATTTCCCTCTAGTGGCGGAACTTCACTCTTAACTTCACTCTTTGATGAATCTACCCCATAAGGTGCACACCATAGGCAGGTGTTTCACCTGGGTGCCTGAGCTAAGAAACAACACAAGCAATGCAGAAGAACAGCACTCACAGGACTTGCTGAATCAATTCAGTTTATTTTGCTCAACATTTAGGTATGCACAGTGATCTTTGTTAGGAATCAAACAGTGCAACCTGGTACAACTTTCATACAACTGAATACCCCTTCACTAAAAAAATCTTTGATCAGAAAACACCCGAGTATTCAGATGTTTCTAGGAAATTAAAGACATTAAGAGTTAATTATTATGCAGACTGAGAGGGGTTCCCAAACTTTTTCATATGATTGTATATAAGTAAAATCAGGACAAAAAGCAAAGGTGCATAAATGCATACAATGTGATAACTCATCTACTAAAGGTTTTATATAAAACGGAATGTGGCGTTTTCTGAACAAAAGATACATTAAGGAGAGAGGGGTGAACAGTATGTTCCACTTTCACTGCTATTTAAATTAAACTGCTGGAGGAAATGAATTCATAAGGAATTTGTTTCCCATTGACTGTTTACTCTGCCTTTCAGCTAGAGCAACATTAAACTGCAATAGGAAGAGCTAAACATGATTAATATGTTTTCAGTTTAATATTAACTAATGTGATGTTGTGCTCAGTTGTCTAGTATTCCATGCACTTTACAGTCCCTAGATAATATGGCTGCCTTCTGTCCATGCCTTTCACAGTCTTCAGCAGGCCGTAAATACAATTAGGGTTGTCACCTGTCCGGTTTTGGAAGGGCTGTCAAAGGGGAAAACTTCCTGTTCAAATTAGGAAATCCGGACAGGGCTTTAAAATGAATGACAAGACAAACAGCCAATCCACACTCACCAATCTGAGGCCAAAGTACATCGTATGGAAAATTCTTTGCTTTTCATGCATGTTTTTGTACTTTACTCCCCTTTGGTAAATGAGCCCTAAAGTTGTATTTTTAAAAGGTAACACAACTTGTCTTGGCTCTTCAGTTACTGAAAACAAAGCACTGCATAGAAAGACTCACATATTAAAATGTCAGTGGGAAAAAACACAGACCATTGGCTTCAAACATTAAAAAGATCCAAAAGTTTGGAGTAGTTAAAAAAAGTGTTGCATTTTTGGCTATTAATCTGAAGTGCCTTGCCGATAATTACGGGAAAGCTACACATCTGCTGCATGAAAACCACATTAAGACCGCATGGCTTTCATTCAACACTGGTTAGAAGTGAATTAAAATGAATACCCTTTAATGTTTACCCCCAACATGTAGGCTTTGGTTACAAATAGTTCCAGATTAAATTTATAATACAACAAGAAAGCTATTAAAGGCTACACTTTTATGTTGCTTATATTTGAAAAAGCTTAATTTAAGAGTCCTGGATTCAGAAATACAGCCGAAATAAACAACATGGAAAATAAACAAACATGGAGAATTTGTGGCAGGATCCATACATGTCCCTGCATTCTGTGATACTAACATGCTTGGGTTAAAAAAAGTTTACAGTAAGTCCATCAAATTCAACCCTTGATGGAGTCCATTCTGTAGCACTGCTACATAGTTCATTTGGGGGAAAAATGCAAAGATTTAACCCTTCCAAATAACCCCCAGTGCACAAATCTACACATAACTATACCTATCAATACACTGTGGCAAACTGACAGCTTGCACACGTAACTTTTGTGGGGATTAGTCAATGGTGGGCAGGCAGCATAGGACAAAGGAGCATGAAGACAGTTACACAGGCTTCTTCAAGGAAAAACTGTTTATTTTCCTAGTTGTATAAGAAACAGTCAATTATACACAGGGTTGACCAATGTAGCAAATAAACATAAATCAAAAATAAAAACCTAGCCCACTGGACACTGCCTTCTCACTTTGATGCAGTCTCTGACTAGACTGGGCCTCTTGTTGTGTGTCAGGTTTGAAAAACATAAGGATGTGATGTTTGTTGAAAATACTCCTGAGTTTCTCCGCCACTCCAGCTACATATCGGATGACTATATTTTGTCCTACTATGTGTCTCTGGGCGGTTATTTGTTTTGGTGTTCCTGTTGGGCTTGGTTGCTGCTGTTCTGACAAAGGCCCAGTCTGGGAAGCCACAGACTTTTAAAGCTCCTCTCAAATGTTTATGCTCCTTCTCCTTGGTCTCTGTATAATTTGCCACTTATTCCACTTATTCCACCCTTATTCCACCCTGTGGTGCAGATTTTTCTGTTGGGAATCGAACAACAGATATTGATCTGTATGAGTGGGTTTCCTGTATACCTCTGTCTTCAAGTTACCCCACTCTTGGATGCATATCAAACAGTCCAAGAAGGCACGTTTGTTCCTGTGGATATCTTCCCATCTCCAGAGTTACATCAGATAGTTGTTTTGCCAGACTCTGTTTCAGATGTTCAATTTGCTATTTAAGGGCCTCAATGGTAAAATTGATCTGTCTTTTTTTTTTAGTTACTTATATTAGATATACCATGACCTGGATGAATGAAAATAATTTTCACTGTTTCAAAATGGAAGTTTAGTTTTTCAAGTCTAAGGGGGTTCTTGTTCTTTGATCTTTGTTATGGTCTATAATCTTTTTGTCCTCCCTGCTATCTGTCTATAAAATCCATGTACTTGGAAAGAGTAATCATGTAACCTTACAACCCATTTTTTTCTAGCTCATTAATATATTTCTTAATGACTTGGACCCCAAATTCCATTGCATACTCAAGGAAGGCCTCACCAGAAATCTATGAAGAGGAAAAAATTATGTTTTAATTTCTTGATTTAATGCTTTTTTATGTAAGATAGTACTTTATATGATTTAGTAGGCTGAGCAAAACTGCCTAGGGTAAAACACTTTATTATCCACAGAATCCACAAATCCTTCTCAATTAAGGATACTTACACCACATTATTGTTTAGTGTATAACTCACATTGATCATATATCTGCCAAGGCGCATAAACTTGTATTTATCAACACTGAAACTCATTGATGGTGCCCATTTCTACAATTTAGTCAACTTATTAATTGAGTTTGCCTGATTTATATTTCCTAAAATCTAAAGTAAGGGGCAAATTTATGAAAATTCTAATTCACAAAGTTCTCCAATTTTTTTGGAATCCAAATTTCATAAACCTGAATGCTGAATGAAAACATGCAGCAGCTTAAGGTCTGCTGAGCTTGAGAAGTCTATTTAAGTGTATTTTCAACAATCAAGCTATAAGTCAAAAAAGTAAAAAAAGAATTCTAAAAATGAATGGAATAATGTCATTTTCATGCCAATCAATTATTTCAACCACTTACTAGATTTTCTGATTTAAGTTTTTCATACATATATGCTAGTGTTTGAGAGCACCTATACTGGGTGGGGGGCGGGTTAACAGACTATCCTGCAGTTTAAAACAGTGGAATAAAATCCTGCATTGTTCTGGAATTCTATAAATTACAAAATTGAACTTTTACACATGAAATATATGTACAACTGAAAGTTGTCATTATTTCTTTATAGAGAAACTTTATAAATACATGATTTTTTTTTACTGTTTGGGGGGGTTGAATTCCCCTTTAAGGTCTCATCCGGAGCAAATATATTGGGAGTGGAGCATTTAATAAAATCTGTGAGGTTGAGCCCTTTGGCTCCTTGTTCTCCTACTGAATGGATTCCATTATCTTGGAATCCATTCAGTAGAGCTAGTAAGAACTGAATGTGATTTAACATTTAGATGTAGATCCCTTTGAAATCATGAAGGAGAACTGAAACTTAGATGTTTGTGCTCTGTATTTTGTTTTGGAATATTTACCGCCCCAAAGTCAGGCTTTGCATAGTATAACATTACTAAATGTCAGCTCAAAGCTAACCAGTGCTGATTCTGAACTAGTGACCTTCAGCTCAGACTCCCTGCCAACCCACTAATTTGGTGCTACACATAAATTCTAAAATGAGCCTGTGTTATGGTACAGCCAAGCAAATTATAGCCACAGGGGGAAAATGCAGAAAAGCAAAGAAGAATTAATGGCAATATTTGAATGATTCCAAGTCAGTTTATTTTACTTTGAAATGAACAACGCCAATGAGATGGGAAAAAGTGTAGAAACATAGCAAATTTAAGAATGATGTTATTGTGTTTTAAATGGAGCAATTTAATTGTTAAATCAGTTAATTGTTAAAAAAAATACTGGTCTTAATACACTGAATTTAAAAGGAGAGTGAAATGACTTCTACTGTTTGATACACAACACTTCATGGGGAATAATACAATTGTCCTCTTCTCTGTAAGCAGACTATCACACATAATTTGCTGAGAGAAAAAGGGAATCATTCAATTCCTTGGGCTCAAATTTGTGCCCATTTCTGCCCACTTGCATCTTGGACATTGTTAAATGATCCCTCAAACTTCCATTGATACCCATGTTTTTTTCAGTCTGAACAGTAACGTATCTCTTTGTTAACAATAAGAAGAAACCACATCCTGTTGAGTGGCACCATGGTGCAATGGTTAGCAATTACTGACTCACAAGCCTGGGGTCCTGTCTTTTTTGTTTTTCCAAATGGAAAACTATCATATGTCTTCCCACCAGCTGATTGAGTTTTCTCTTGCATTTCAAAAATATACATGCTGGCTATAATTTTTTTTTTCTTAATGAAAATGACTGTACTGTAGATATGGTAGGGACCTTAGACTGCAACATCCCCTGGGGCATGAACCAATCTAAATTATAAATAATACCTTGTATAAATAAAGCATAGCAGTACAGGTATGGGATCTGTTATTTGGAAATGTACTGTCCAGAAAGGCTCAACTTATCGGAATTAATTAAAGAATATCTTTAAGGCTTCCCATATCTTACATACAGTATATAATTGTTCTTTTATGTGTAAAAACACCAACCTATTTCTACATTAAACCTGCCATTTCCTTCTTCTCTAAACCTCTAAACTCTTGGATTTTGAGGTTTTACCCAAGAATGTAAACAGCCAGCTTTATGTTTGTGGGGGAGTGCCAGGAATAGATTTCCTGTGCTGGGAAATAAATCAACAATCAAGTATATTGCGAAGCCAACATCTTGGCAACATAAAAACACAGAGATACATGTCCATGCAGAGAATGATTTTGTTTAAAAGAAATGTAGATAGAAAATGTAATTGTTGTTTATAATAAAAACTGACTGCCCATATTAACAAAAATATTCAGTCTTTTAAAAGCTTTAAGTCTTTAGCTTCGTATGTCTTCTGCATGTGTGCATCTAAGCATATAAGAGAGAGAGAGAGAGAGAGAGAGAGAGATTTCTGTGTGGTCTAACTGCCAGCTGCAAAAGGCTTTGCTTAGGTCTCAGGTGAAAAAGCCTTACTTATACTGAGTTGCCATATTTTTTCTGACATTCATGAGCTTAGATTCAATACTTCAAAGTGTGCACCTGGTAAAATTGTGAAAAGCAGCATGAGAGGTATTTTGTGATTACCTTCTTCAACACTTGGATAGAACTAAATGTGCTGAGAGTAGCTCAGGATTATGCTAGAATATAGTTGGTGCAGGTGCTGGAAGAGGATAAAAACAGTGACTATTGGACTGAATATTTCATTTAAAAAAAAAAAAATTGTTTTGCACAGAATACTATATGCTTGTAAGGAGCGCTCGCTGGTGCCTTACTCCAGTGTCATTTTCTTCAAAATGGTGGTACCCTGGGGAACCACGTGGGACATTGGACACCAGTGTGTCAATCTAGGTTCAGCATCAAAACATGCTGCATTGACATGTTACATCAGTGTTTGACATAATCACGTATGTTTTGGCACAAAAACCTGACTATTAAAGGATGCCAAGGGCCTATAGTCATTGCCCAATTATAGGTTCAACTCTTTGTGTTCCTGGGTGTGTTATTCTGCTTTTGATCTCTGATACTGATCTTGTCCTGTTATTCTGACTAAGAACCTTTCTGCCTTAACTGACCTTTGCCTGGATTTGACTGTTCTACTTCTCAACCCTTGATACAGCAAACTGTGTGCGTGGAATCTACTGCTTCTTCCTTGGTCCATAACTCCAATTGGGGCCTTCAGACCCTGACAATAAGGGCTGGAATAACAAAAGGTATATCCAAAGTATATTTAAAGTAGCAGGTGTACCAAGCTTCCTGATCTTTTGGTAGATGCCCGGTATATAGACAGGGCCTAGTGAGGCCTGCAAAGGTTGGACCTTCAAAGCAAACATGAACTGAAAAAGTCCAGCAACCCAAGGCTGATGAACAACTCCACAGTACCTGAAATACAGTTTCTTTTCTCCCACTTCCCTAAGTTTTTCCCATATTTTACTTCCCCCCCCTAACTTCATTCCATGATGAGAAAACATGCTACACAATGCCATGGTTATCTGGAGCCCAAATTTAATAAGGCTACATGAGCTTTCAACGCCACCATTCCAGTGACTGTTGTATCCTCCAGGATTAAACATACATATGAAAGGTAATTTACCAATTTCCCATATCCCTATCTAACTACACTTCAGAACAGACTACTTGTCTTATTTATATATATATATATATTGCACTGTCCAACAGCATTTCAACCTTTCATGTTGTAAGACCATGCTCACTGAAATCCACGTTCAAACCCTAAGTCAGTTTTAAATAGAAAAGCTCCTATTTAAAACTCCAGAACTAAAGGAAAACCTTAACAACTGAATATATTATATTGAGAGGTAGCTGAGTAGAACATGGAGGGTTATGAAAGACACACAATAACTGCTATCCAGGGTCAAACAAGTTTTACTCTGCTCTATTTTAAAGAAGATTAACAGTCCAAATGGAGAACGAAACTAAGAAATAAAGTATGGGATTTAAAAAGTCTTCTTACAGAAAACAAAGTTAGTCTGAATAAGATAGCTTTGCAATGAATAGGCAGATTATCCAATTACCCTAGAGTTTAGAAATAAAAGCAACATTAAGCCGTTAAAAACACACAATATACAAATTGTTGCATGACCTGTATGTGGTACAAGCAAAATTATATAAAAAGTCCTTAAACTTTCTTGTCAACTTTAAAACATAGAACCAAGTTGCCCACAGGACCACCTCTCAGTATCTAGCTGAGGACATCTACTGGCACTGGCATAACTACCTATACAGCAGACACTGCAATCATGGGGAGGGGGCCCGGGAAAGACAAGAGGGGGCCTAGACAGCAGGGTTTGCTGTGTCATAGTCCCCTCTCCAAAAATATCGATAAATGGAGGGCACTCCTATAATTTAGAGAATAAAGAAAAGGTGCAAAACTACCGAAAAAAAATGCTCCCCATGTAGCATCAAAAACCAACAATTTTGTTGATATTGGGCTTGCACACTCAGAAAAAACTGCACAAACACAGTGGTATGCAATATAAAAATTACTTTATATACATTTTCAATCAATATGTACACAAAAAATGACTACATTATATACAGACAATATATAGGTATATGCAAGATTATAAATCGAGAATACATACCACCAAAAGTGCTAATTCAGGCAAACAGAGAACCTACAAGTAGCGGATACACTTGCCAGAAATGAGAATTAACCCCAACGTTTCGGCTTAATGTCAAGGGGAATTCTAATATGTTGTAGGATTTCCTAGTCCTCTCTCCAACCAATCTTTTACCTTCAAAATAGTTTCCAGGTCCATGAGGTGCAGTGCAACAGGTTGGGAGGGGGACCAGGGGGAGAAGTTCTATTATAGTCTCTATTATAGACTGCGGAAGCTACATAATTATGCCACTGTCTACTGGCATTAGATTTATGCACATTAACTAATTATGCCACTGTCTACTGGCATTAGATTTATGCACATTAACTAAAGTAAGCTATCTGTATGGGTCCTCTATAGGTTTTTTTGTGTCCTTCTACACTCCACACACATACAGACAGGATCATTGCCATTATCTTCTCCAGTACTACTGCAACATATTACTTGCTGGTCTACCATTATCTCCTCTTCGCCCACTTCTGCCTGTATCATCTCATGTTTTTCTTAACTTCTCACCACCACATTACAGCTCAAGTGTATCTCCTGGCTCCTGGTCAAGTGGTTTAAAGTATAATATTCTTATCATATCTTTCAGCTCTACTCTATATATCTGCTCTCTTCTCACTATATGTTTCCTATCACTTACTGCATTCAGCTTGGGACAATCTATTGACCATACAGTTCACCACTAGAGCTGATTAATGCCTTAATCTTTTTCCTTGGTCACACCATGTCTCTGGAATTTGCTACCACTTTGAATTACTGTAGGAAAACTCATCCATTAACACTATTCTCTAAACTCCTTAAAAATCATTTTCTAGACAAAGCATTTTGATACTCTTCCTTTGCAGCAACACATCCTGATCTTGTACATATTGCCCTCTCCAATTTGTTTCTACCCTTTCTAATTGATTGTAAGCTCTAATTCACGAAGGGACCTCAATCCATTTGTGTATGAAACTCACTGCCTAATTTATAATAAATGCACCTTCTTTATGTTTCTCTTTGTAAAGCACTGCATAAATGAGTGGTGTGGCAACTGACACTAGTGTGTTTGAATGTAAATAGGACCTTAGATTAGAAGTGAGCTCACTTGGGAATTATGGACAGTCTTTGTAATATGTTGCCAAAAAAGTGTCAACATTATGTGATAAAGAAGTATAATAATCTGACTATGAAGATTTTCATTAATCCAGGTCATGGTATATCTAATGTAAGTAATTCTAAAAAAAAAACAACTGGACTTGCTGAGTACTTACTCAGCAAGTCCAGTTGTTTTTTTGTTTTTTTAGAATTACTTATATTATTATATTATATTATTATATTATATTATTATATTATAATAATCATATCTCCTACTGAATCCATCTTATATAACTAACCATATTTAGTGACCATAAATAAAAAGGTTGAGGGGGGATTCATTTATGGGTGCTCCAACCTTAAGTTTAGAGTGTAAAAAAAGATTGCAAAGGTAAGATTCAACTAAAAGCCTGGTTAAGAGGAAAAAATGGTTTTCACATAATATGCAAAATTAACTTTCAAAGCAAATAATAAGGGAAAGTACAAGATGTGTAGGCACTCACTCTGAAACCCACCAAAAACTGAAAGTTTTGGCTTTTTTCTAACCATTAACAGAAAGGAAGTAACATTGCGTTATCTTAGGGAAGTGGTTATGTATAATGAAATGGAAATGGAGCAATGATGAAGAATAAAATATGGGTTTGTACGCCTGAGTGACGAACAAGACTAGCAGTTGACTATTTTAAACTGAATTAACCGCTTCCTCACTGCCAGGGGCAGAATTGCACAGTTAAGCCAATTTCATATAAAAATGTCTGTATAAGCCATATAAAATTCAACTTCCCACAAATCGGCCTATTTAAAGAAATCAGCTGTATATGTCAGTCTGTGCAAAGCAACATTTTCTATATGATAATTATAATTGTTCTAAACCTTATGGTGTTAAATCTCCACAATTGTTTCCAGTTTATGTTTAGTAAAAATAAAGGAGTAGTAAACAGAATTTTTCTATGACAACTGGTTCTCTTTTTTTTTGTGGTTTAAAAAAAATGTGTTCCGTACCTCAAGCCTGGAGTTTTAACTGCTATATGACATAAGAAATAACAACAACAAAACTGAATCCTCATGGTCCATGTGTGTTGTTGTTTTTTTCGGTTGTGATGGCAACTACCAGATTATCAGTTGCACAAACTGGAAAATTACCTTCAAAATTCAAAGATAACTGTAAATCTCAAAAAAAGATACAATGTTTTGATATGGGTTCTTATTTCCATAGATGTGAATTCTCTCTGAGAGGTACATAAATAACTTACTGTATGAGGCCCCCATAACCCCTCCATGTTTCTGA
>CM044445.1:103964582-103994751 GCA_024363595.1 Xenopus borealis
ATGTTTTCCCATGACAGTATCCCTTTAAAAAAGTAAAACACCAGTGTTTTTTTGGGACTTTGCAACTTTTTTTTTCAATCTCCTATCGTTGTATTGAACTTTGCCAGGTCTGACCCTGACGAAGTAAAATCTAGCGCAAGAGGTAACTTTCAGTAAAATGGAAATTTTAGTGAATTACCCTTCGTCAGTGCGCAACTTCGCCTGGCATAAGGGTGCGAAGTTGCGTTAGTCTTTCTGCTTTTCTAGTGAAAATTTGAGTCAGTGTTGGTAAATTAGCGAAGTTGTGAAATGACATCACGCTGGCGAATTAGCACTAGTGTTAGACGCTTTATGCTGTAATTTGCCACCAAATTGGTTATAGGAGGTCCCCCATAGACTAAGACACCAATTTGGCAGGTTTTAGATGGCGAATGGTGTATTCAAAATTGTTTTCTAGCTCAAATCAAATTGGACTATTCCCTAATACTAAAAAAACTCAAAATTTGAATTAAAAAATTAGAATTTTCAATTTGACCCTTGATAAATCTGCCCCTTAATGTTTACATGATTTTCTGGTAGACCTAAGGTACGAAGATCCAAATTACAGAAAGATCTGGATAACAGGTCCGATACCTGTACATTGTATGTGTTCTAAATATAACGATCATTTATGTGTTTTAAGTGTTGTATACCTTACACTTCAAGCATTTTAGCAGCAGTATTTTTGGACCAGTTCTTGTGTATTTTTAATTAGTTGTTGAGGGTTTTTTTTTTTTGCTCTTTTTTAAATATATAGGTCAGTGCATATTTGTAGCTTGGAAAGTTATTTTACCATGACTCGCAAAGACAGACAGTCCAAACCAATTCAGTGACTGTAGCCCAGAAAGAAAGAATACCCATTCTCACATTGTCAGGTCTATTTGTGACACGGTGCCACAAGTAGTCATTAAGCCACATGCATGCCCCCAATTAGGTCCGGGCTGAGAATTAAAATAGGCCCTGCCATTTCAGGTACACAGAGGCCCAATCAGCCCACACAGAGGCCCAAACAGCCCCCACCAGCCCACTAAATACTGACTTTCTGTGGCACCTTATAGCAGCCCATCTGGCATTTGCCAGAACCCACAGATTGCCAGTCCAGGCCTGGCCCCAATGCAGGGTATGAAAGAACAAATCCCCCTTTCTAGTCCAGAAACATTTACCCCACGCTGACTGGACTGTGCACATGCATAGAATGAAATGCACTTGTACAGTTTTTGAATACTTTATTCATTAACCTAATTCTTTTGATGTGACAGCTGGAGAAACAAGCCTACAGTAGGTAAATATAGAACTAGGTCAGCTTGTGATAGCGAATATTTAACAGGAAACCGCATTCATTTGCTACAAGACTTCACTTGTTATGCAGAACAAAATGGAAAAAAAAGTGAGCTTGCTTAATAATTCACTGCCCGCTTTAGCTAAGGAAACGCATAGGGAACAATAATCAAATAAATACGCTCTTTACAACTTTTTTTAAAATAAGCATTCATTGTTAAATATATCCATGACATATTGATTCAGTAGACGCCCAATTTATACTGTGAGGAAACTCACAGTGGTTGATTTTTTTTTTTGCAAAATTATGTGTTTATCCAGGAGTGCACATGGTGGTCAACTCAACTAACCATACAGCCTCTTGCACACATACTGTATGATGCATAAGATTGTTAGGCAAGCATTGAGAAGCACAAGGTAAGGGGTTAAAAAGTATTTGTAGCATTATGGCCATTTTGGGTTTCCTTATAGTCGATGGGCTTTTTTCTTCAATATTTTTTTATAATTGCACAAAGGATCCTTAATGGTTGCAAGGCAGCGGAAGTTGGGCTTCATTCTGACAAGTCACTGGCTAAGTGGAGCTTGTTCTTCCCATGTTTATGTGAGTTTAATCTTTTCAGGAAAATCCATGTTTCCATGCCATTATTTGGCCATCATCATTTATACTGTAGATACTGACCATTGAAACACCAGCCCAGCACAGTGATCCTTAATAAGTGGCTCGGGAGTAACATGTTGCTCACCCATTGGATGTTGCTCCCAGTGACCTGAAAGCAGATACTTATTTTGAATTACAGGCTTAAGGTGACCATAGAAGCAGAGATCTGCTCGTTTGGCGATGTCCACATTGAAGTGGGTGATGCCCACATTGAAGTGGGTGATATCAGGTTGATCCGATCCTGGGCCCTAGGGCCCAACGATCGGATCATAATGCATCTGAAACGGGCAGTCGGATCGCAGCACCGCATACACTTGCAGATGTGGCTGCGGTCCAACAAGGTTTTTTAATCTGCTCGATCGAGATCTGCCCGAATTTGGGCCAGATATCTATCGGGGAAGCCCGTCGGATGGTCCCACACACTGGCCGGTAAGCTGCAGACTTTTATCGGCCCGTGTATGGGGGCCTTTAGAAGCAACCTTTGGTTGTATAAAAAAACAGGTCTACTGCCAAATAAGGCAGATAAGTCCACATAGAGGCTAACAAATAGCCAGTCAGAGTCCTTATTTGGCATGTCCAGGGACTTTTTCATGCTTGTGTTTCTCCTCAACTCTTTTTACATTTGAATGTGACTCACAGGTAAAAAAGGCTGGAGACCCTTACCCTAGCACAATCAGAACCAAGATAGTGTCTCAAAACTAAAACTTGTTATATGGCTGCAGTGGCATAACTAGAAATTAAAGGGCCCCCACAGAAAATAATTTTGTCTAGAAGTTGACCTTTTTTCACCAATATTGATTGGAATTGTACACGAATTAGGGCTTCTTGAAGACCCTTTATCTCCTGGGTCCCCCTGCAGCCGCAGGGTCTGCTTCCTCTGCAGTTATGCCCCTGCATGGATGCACTCATATGGGACACTATAGCAGTAACAGACATTAGCACTCAAGAGACAAACTGTAATCTTTTTTACATACACTGCACTAATGTTTTTCAGTATTCACACCCACACTACAAATTTTTACTCCAAATGTCAGAGATGCATATTTGCATTAGGTACTAAACAGAGCTCCTGTCATGCAAGGGGCAGCATAAGGCAGGGACAAGCACAACAGTCTAGGTCAGTGATCCCCAACCAGTGGCTTGTGAGAAACATGTTGCTCTCCAACCCCTTGGATGTTGCTCTCCGACCACTTTTATGTTGCACCCAGTGGTCTCAAAGCAGGTGCTTGATCTTGCAAGCTTTAGTTTTATAAAAACCATGTGTACTGCCAACAGAGCCTCTTATAGGCTGAAAGTCTATATAGGGGCTGCTGATTACCAATCACATCCCATGTTTTGTACCCCTAGGAACGTTTTGCATTGTTATGTTGGTCTTTTACATTTAAATGTAGCTCACAGGTAAAAAAAAAGGTTTTGGAACCTCTAGTCTATATGGAATGCTTTACTCAAAACCTTCCTAAGGCAGGCATTAATTACAACATTTCTTTGCACCTAAACAAGCTACACCTTATGCCTGGGCCCATTTTCTAATTTGTGTAGCACATACTTTTAAAAAAAGTGCCCCCTACTGTAGTATATATTTAGATTCATGCCTAGTGATCCTTAGATCCAATCAGATTTCAAACAGCAGTCAGGTAAATGAAGTCTGCTAATTGGTTGCTTTATGTTATACAGGACTTGTTGCACCTGTTATAATATTATCTCTTTATTCCCCTTTCTTTTTAAATGCCCTTCATTGTGAATATCTGCAGGTCTGTTTGCTCATTGATTTCTGCAGTACACACGCAAATGTGTATCTTTAAATGTTAGCAATCAAGGACTGCATTGGTTTTCTTCATTTGTCTCTGACAAGGTAAAGACTGATTTTAAAGGAATGTAATTAATCAAATCAACACCCCGCCGTGTCTCTGGCAAGTGCCGTAGGCTTGGAATCACTGATACTGTTCTGTGTTCCCAGGGCTGTCTGTGCACTTTCTTTTAGAACAAACAGAGACTGTGTCATTGCACTTTTGTACGCTATTAACAAATATAACTGCATGAGCAACAAACAATCAATATGACCGATATGCCATTGCTTCTTGACTTAAAATAGCGCAATGAATAAAAAAAAACCTTGAAAGAACAATTAATGAATATGGTAACCAGGAGATCTGAGTGTGCAAATAGCACTGAGCTTTTATGTAAGACTTGTACGTATTATGTGTATGAGTGTAACGGTGACATGAAAGGCTGTTGCTTGCCCTATACAAATATACAACTTTGGGTTTCAATGTATTATTAAGTTTAACTCTTTGACTCATGACATGGACTAAATCTGAGGCACACCAGCTGCTTCCAAGATCAGCCTGCTGTCTGAAGACAACGAGAAAGACTGCAGGAGCCCATTTCCCAACACATTACAAATTAAAACAACCTCTGCTTGATTATGGGGTTCACTTTTCCCATATACTGTATACCAGTATCCTGACTCATTGAATGTCTATAGCATATTTCTATGGCAACATTCGACACAATTACTGTTGATTTCTCTAAGCATACCTCCTGTGGTCAGTAAATGGAGAAACTAAGAGAAAGCTCCGTATCAGTGACAATAAAGGTGGCCATACACAGGCCCATAAAAGCTGCCGACAGACCAAGTATATGGGGCCCTCCGACGGGCTTTACCGATCGATATCTGGCCGAAAGTCGGCCCGATGTCGATCGGGCGGCACTAAAAATCCCCTCGGATCGCAGCTGCATCTGTTCGTTGATGTGGTCCCGCAATCCGAACTCCCGTATCTTCTCTATTGTGATCCGGTGGGCATATCAGGGACAGATCCGCCTGTTTGGCGACATCGCCAAACGAGCGGATCTGTCCGTGTATGGCCACCTTTATAGAAGATCAAATAAAATGGCCTAAAATATACTTATAACTTTACTGATTGTCAGTGTTGGGAGGTGTTCCTTGGAGAGATAATTTTGCCTGTGCCTAATTTACTTGCAAAGTCATAGATGTACCGCTTGGTCGTCTTTTTGGGTGCTATGCTGTGACACTTCTTGCTTCTTCTTACAGATAATAACAATATAGAGAGACAACAGCTATGGCGCCTGTTATCCAAAATGCTCAAAATAATGGATCTTTCCACCATTTGGATCTTTATACCTTAAGTCTACTAGAATAGCATGTAAACATTTAAATAAACCCAAGAGGCTGGTTTTGCTTCAGGTACGGATTAATTAAATCTTAGTTTGGATAAAGTAAAAGGTATTCTTTTTTTATTACAGAGAAAAGAGAAATCTTTTTTGGAGAAAAGGGAGACTATGACAGAGGACCTTCTTGTATTCGGAGATTTCTAGATAACATATTTCCAGATAATGGATCTCATACCTGTATAGGAAATATTGCCCTCAGACAGTGGTAGTTTAGACAAGTCTAGGAAAAAGGGCATGAGGTTGTTTGAACATTTTTTACCTGGGTATTTTGTAGCTCTGTAGGTAGGGGGGAAAAACCCTTAAATAGACCCTGCCTCATTTAAATTCCAAATGCCTAAAAGTTTATGTATATTTTCTTGACAGGTGAATTGTGCAATGTAATTGCCTAGTATTAATGAGAAGTGCACACAAAATAAGATGAAATATATAATGGTGAGTATAGTATCTCTTTAAAATGTACACCAAGGCTCAAATAGTTACTTTTTAGTATGTCTGAGATTTAGTATACCCCACATAATATGTTGACCTCATAGATGATAATACAGAATAACAAGTATGAAAGATTGTGGGATTTGCCTGGAGCCTCAGCTGATAGGAGTAACAATGAGTTTCCTGAGTGGTGTACTTCATTTACAAAATGATGTCCTATCAGCATCAGTAGATCAGAATGAAACAACTATTAGTAATAGGGTTTATGTCCTGCCGGGTTATTTATTTGTCACTGTTGCTGTGTTCCTCTGTGTGACAAAGTCTTAATAAAAGCCAATGATTAACCAATTCTGCCAGCAAGAAACCGATAGACTTTGGACTGGAAAGGTTCACTCAGACAAAATTTCAAATAGGTCCTGCTGACCTCAGCAATCATGTTCACTTAATAATCAGAACTAATGTTTTTAACCTTTCTCAAGTCTCCCTTTTTTATCTAAAAATTTGTAAGGTAGCCTTTCTGCACCAGAATGCAACACAGGTACTGTATGCAAGATCTTTTGTCAAGTCAGTTGGTTCATATTGAAAGATCTATACCAAAGATTTTAGGAGTGATAGTTTTAGGCTGGGGACAGACAGGGAGATTCGGGGAGATTCTGTTGCCTGGCGTTTAATAGCAGGCGACAATCTCCCCGAACTTCCTTCTACCTGTCCGTCGCTAGTTTAAATGGAAAAGCGCCGGCGCTGTGCACACGCGGCGCGGCGATTTCCGGAATCGCCCAAAGTTTCCTCACGAAGTAACTTCGGGCGATTCCAGAAATCGCCGTGCCGCGTGTGCACAGTGCTGGCGCTTTTCCATTTAAACTAGCGACGGACAGGTAGAAGGAAGTTCGGAGAGATTGTCGCCTGCTATTAAACGCTAGGCGACAGAATCTCCCCGAATCTCCCTGTCTGTCCCCAGCCTAAAACATTCCTTCCTATACAGGTATGGGACATGTTATCCAGAAAGATCAGATTTTTCTGGATTTTTAAACATAAATTATTTCCAATCTGATTGTTTTGCCTTTCCTAAAGAAGGAGGCTAGAAATGCTGTGCATTATGTTTTGGGCTTCTGTACCAGAATCTAATAATCAGTCCTGTAGCACCAGCTTATATTACAGACAAAACTACTTTTCTGCTTGTAAATTTTCAACAACCCCTAAGCTTAGCTTCTCAACAGCTGATGATGCTCAGAGCCCACCGAGCATGTGAGTGTCTCAGATATTTTCCAAGATGGTGACCCCCCTGTGACAGGTTTAAAGTCCTGTATCATTGCTGCTATTGAGATGCAGAACCTTTTGGCTGGTACAATAAGTTCACTATATAAAATATGCAATTTTTACCATATTCATTTTTAGGGTTTCATTCTCCTATAAGGATTAATTATCTTAGCTGGGATCAAGTACAATGTGTTCTCTTCTTATTACAGGGAATTAAGAAATCAGTTTTAAAAATTATGTGATAAAATGGGAGATGGCTTTTAGTAATTTGGAGCTTTCTGGAAAATGGGTTTCCAGATAACTGACCCTAAACCTGCACACGCTAAATATATAAGGAGACAAATTAATATTACTTTCTAAATATATCAGCTAGACAACAGTGACTCATTTACTTAGATACAGTTGGAGATAGGTTACCCACAGAGCCAAATGATGCCACAAACTTTAGCTACTTGGGACTGGTCACCAATAGCAACACATCCTCTATCATTGTGTGAGGTTTTTTATTCTACTTATGAAGGTGCTAATGATATTAAAGATATAAAGGAGAAATTACACTTTGTTAAATTATACATTGTACTGTAAGACATACACTATGGCTGATTGCACACATGGCTTTTCTCCAACAGCTAAAACTGCCACTGCTGCCTCCAATTTACATGCTCTAGTTTTTGGGCTGGAAAGCAATACCAGGGCTCTCCAAAATCTTGCACTACTGTTATTACAATTCTCTAGATGTTTTGATGTGATATGTGTCATATTCAGTTGATAGTTAATAGAAAATGATGTAGGTCTTTATGGATGCACATCTTTTGTCAACATGAAGGGGCAGATTTACTATTGATCGAATTTCGAATATAAAAAAAAAATTCAAATTCGACCAAGGGAATAGAGGGAAAGTGAAATCCTTCGAATTCAAAGGATTTTACCGCAATTCGATCGATCAAACTATAGAAAAAATATAGAAATATAGAAAATTCAATCAAATTTTTTATATTCTATCTCAGGGAAGGATCCCCATTTCGGTAGCTTTAATCTGTAGGTAGTTGAATAAAAGTTTAAAGGGGAAGTATTCGACCATCGAATTTTTGAATATTCGAATAAAATTTTATTCAAATCATTCGAATTTGAATATTCGATGGTCAAATGTGCATATTCGAAGATTCGAATTCGAATTTGATACAACATTCGATTCTTCATGTGAATTTCGTAAATCTGCCCCAAAGTGTCCCTCAGTGAGTATCCAGTATTCATTAGGAGTACAAATATGCAACTATATGTTTCATGTATAGAGTTTAAGCTCAGAGGAAAAAAATGTCACCTGCTGTAGAATGGCATCAGCCAATATAACCTTTGGCCCAACTGTAGCAAGTCATCCAGCGTTCTTTAAAAATATTGCTTCACAAATATTTTTGCACATCAATAATAGAGCTCAATTATGATCCATGATGTTGGATGAGGGGCTGAATCCTTCACTTCAAAATTAATGCCAGCTGGGAGCTGGGTGAGAAAGTAGAGAAAGATGAATAGACAAAAAAAAATAGTAAAAAAATACCCTGCTATTTAATTCCAGTAGGAAAACAACTTACAAAAATACTTTTTTCAGTGATTTATCTTAGTATATATAACTAATTCTGCAATGACAGCACTATGTTGTAGTTGTGACTCAGTTCTGTGGAATGCACATTCATCTCATTGTATGAACCAACAAAACCGGTTATCTGACCATGCCAAATATGGCAAACACTGGCAAATTTACAGCAGTTCATTGTAATTAGTGATGGGCGAATTCCCGAATCGCCAGCGAAATTTTGCTTGGCGAAAATTCGCTGGAAAAACGAGTTGCGCGTCGTTTTTGACGTCGTTGCGCGTCAAAAGCGTCACGCGACTCGTTTCGCGAATTTTTCACCAATTCACGAATTTCTCTGGAAATTCACGAATTTTTCGGCGAAGCAAATCTCGGGAGATTCGCCCATCACTAATTGTAATGAATGATAACTGCATATATATAGGCAGAGAAGCAATTGCTCTTCTGATGACTCCCCACTGGGTAGGTTCTTATGACATTCACCTAAAGCAATGATCCCCAACCAGTAGCTCATGAACACCATATTGCTCCCCAACCCATTGGATGTTGCTCTCAGTGGACTCAGAGCAGGTGCTTATTTTTGAATTCCTGGCTTGGAGAGTTTTGGTTGCATATAAACCAGATTTACTGCCAAACAGAGACTTATGTAGGCTGCCAGTCCACATAGGGCGTAGTTGCACCCCAACTTTTTTACATCTGTTGCTCACGGGTGAAAAGGGTTGGAGTCCCCTCATCTATCACCGCCGTTATTTGGTACCACCTAGGGACATTTTTCATGCCTGTGTTGCTCCCCAACTATTTTTACATCTGAATTTTGCTCATGGGTGAAAAATAATGGGAACCCCTGGCCTAGAGTAATAATGGATGATTAGTCATAGCTGAGTCTGCTACAACTACTCATTTTCCTTTTTGTTCCTCTATGTTCATGACATTTAATGCCCATAGTATTTCCTTACTGCCACTGGGCACAAATGTTAGAGGAAGACAGTGACTCAGTTCTCATAATTAATTCAATAGAATAACTCTGAGTATCCCATAGCTGAAAGTAGGAACTTGGAGGTTTGGGGATTTCTATCTCAGAATACTATAACTGCTAGAAGTGCAAGGGATATTCACAGAACCAATGGGGAGGAAGTATGTAATTAAATTCTCTAGGGAAGCAGGATATTGGTTTTATATATATATATATATATATATATATATATATATATATATATACAGTATATAAAAATAGGATAACTGCTGCACACACTTCAATATGAGATTCTGCCCTGGTGCCAACAGAGATAGTGTACTTACATGAAAGGAAAGGCTGTTGCACTCAAGGGACTTGTTGCAAAAATAGAAAAAAGTTTATTTAAATCAACATTTCGACCCTCACTGGGGCCTTTGTCAAGATATATATATATATATATAGCACTTGAGGTCCCTCTGCTTTCCAGATAATCTATGCACCAGCTGCAATGGACTTCAAGTTCCAGAATCCACCACTGTGGTTGCATTACAGTGTTAAAATTTAAGGGAAAAAACGGCTACCACGACCAGTCTCCAAGTGGTCACGGACTCCCCAGAGCACAAGCCCCCAGTCCACAAGGGCACATGGACAAACTTTCAAAAAGATTAAGCTCCAAAGAGTCCCATTAGAAATGTTTAAAAAATTTCAATATTTATTCATCATATAAATCAGTAAAAAAGGTCAAATACAGACCCCTTGATCCTTCGCCTTACGCGTTTCGTACCCCCTAAATAAATATTGAAATTTTTTAAACATTTCTAATGGGACTCTTTGGAGCTTAATCTTTTTGAAAGTTTGCATTACAGTGTTACCCTAAGAAGACTGGGGAACCAGTCCCAGGGAATAAAAAGATAGACAATCATGGTTTCCTTTTGATCTGTGGAATTAGGTATCTGTGTTAAAAAAAACCCAAACTGAATAACTCATGTCATGGGAGTTAATGTAGTTTAGCCTTTCTAAAACCTTCAACAAACTTTCCAGCGGAAGGCAAATAAAACTCCCAGCTGTCAGCTGCCCATCAAACCTGACCACAAAATTGCAACTGGATAGCTTACTGGATCAATCACTACTTAGTTTGTTTTATAGGCATAACTATATTTGACCTTTCTTGCTTAAATAGCACTAAAGCTGTACTTGAGCCTCATCAGTCAATGTCTGATTAGCATTCTTTTTTTTCTGAAGGGACTGTTCAAACAATGATATGTTAATGAATACAAAAGATATTTCTAATTGGTGGTCTATGGTCATTCTGCACACCAGGGTAGTACTGCTGTTCAGGGTTATCCATTGAGGGGCATTATTATTGCCAGGGATTATGTTCTCCATTATTTTTCTCTATTATAAGCAAATGCAAACAGTTCATTTTCATGGACACAAGTCTCCATGTCTAGATAGACTGCTGGACTGAAATAGTTCTAAAAGTTTAAACACGTACAGTGCATGTGACAAGTGCAATAAAACATATACCAAGATAATGGGGGATATGTAGCAATAGGCACAATTTCTAGTAAATAGCAACCAACCAGATTTATAATCAAGCAAGGAGCATTCACTTGCCATTTCACTGAGAAGTGTATTGGCTTGCTTTCCTGCACCCCTTAAAATAAGTATTGGGGTCCAGATTATCCTATGAGCCATGTCATTTTAATAGGGACTCTCTGGATGATCTATCTTCAAAACCATATCTGTAGCTTGGAGCTTCTTTCATAAATTGGACTATGACTCCTATATCTGTTCTGTTTTTTCTTCCCTTGTATTTGGAAGAAGTCCAGTCTTTGGTTTACTGAAGACCATTTGATGTATGATTCTCTAATTAGGGAGAGACATGTATTTATTCTTTGTAAAGAAGAAGAAGAAATGTACTGTGACCAAACAATTTAAACACTGAGACGATAGCTAGGGTTTCATTTCCTAAACGGGAAACAAAAGAGAGAAGTGAATCACATGAAATAGGCGCAAGGCTAACCAGACTCTTCTAAATTCACATTGTTTGAGTCTGTGGACCATGTAATTTATAATCTAAGTTGTCATTAACTGCTTGCTTAATAAAAGGAACTATTCCTACTGTTATTTTTCTAACGGCTTGGTTTCATTGATATCCATCAACAGACTGCCAGGTTTTTAGTAAGACGGATGGCTTAAATAGTAATGTTGTCTCTATGTGAAAACAGCATATGGCTCATCTAACAGGTAGCTTTCAGGACTGGCTTTATTTGAGTGACTCTAGTGGCTTCACACCAATGGGGCCCCACATAGTGGCACATTTTCCTCCCCCCCCCTTTAGTGTGCTCTCCCCTGAAGACAAGATGCCTGGGTGATTGCTAAGGATAAACTCAATCGGGGGCTGTGCCTGTGTCTATTGTGAAATGCATGGGGGCCAATGAAACAAGGAAGAAAAGTGATCATGTGGGGAAAGGCAGCCAGCATTTGCTTATTCAGCCCCAGAGCCCATATCAACTGTCAGCTGACATACCCAGTCTAAGGGATCCCACCAAATGCTCTAAATTGGGCCCCGGAGTTGATAAGACTGCTTCTGGTGGCACCTCATGGCACTGATTTTGACATCCACCTGTCACTGTGTACACAGGGGGCAGATTTCAGCCTGAAAAAGCTCACACATATTTTCAGGCTGAAATCCACCTTTATCTACTGTTTTCCATTGAATGGTGCAAGCAGTCAAACAAGAAGATACACCTAGATGTAAGAAGTAGTTCAATAAGAGGACAAACACTGGGTCCAAAAGGTAACAAAATGATCCCTTGTATTTGCAGTTCATGATCAGAGAGGTCTTTTAAATTATTTTCATTGAGAATTCAATAGCTTATCAGACCTAGGCTTTTTTATGCTTACCTACTTAAATACCAGTATGAGTGTCTGCAAAAAGTGATAATCAAAACAAAACTGAATGCAATGTTCCATCAACTACTGATGTGTTTGGGGTTCATGAAGTCCAATACAGCAGCACTGTCTGACCAGTATCTGGTTAGGAATTGATCAAAAATATATCAGGCAGGTATATAATCAGCCCCACTGGGCTCACCATAGGAGCAGCAAAATCATGCAAAGATTGTGTGGGGACAACAAGTAGCAACTTATGTGTAGGATCATCTTCAAGCTGGCTTCATGTTATGAGAAATATTGCTGTATGGGCAAGTTAATGAATCCATTTTTAATACCGAGATGTATATGAATGGTACCTAAATGCATGTTTATTTTATAAAAACTATAAATGTATAATAATGTATAAGCATAATATTCAATCTTGTATCACAGGCACATGGCATCATAGGAAGAGTTTTGGCGTCCTCGGAATCTCATGCCATTTTGGCTACCTCAGCCTAATTATTATAAATTGCAGAAAGGAAAACACTGCAGCACCTCTTGTTTGAAGATGTGAACAATTTATTGCAATTGGTCAGTAACAATTGCAATTGTACAAATTTCTGCTGTACAATTGGCCCATGGCAAGGGCCTATACACTGCTCTGCACTCTGTCCGAAAGGAACTGACGTGAGGTGGTTGAAGCACACACAACTGTATACTTAATTATTATATATTGACCATGCTCTCTTGTCTAATACCTTAGTAAAAATTAAGAGTATAAAATTGCCCAGTGGAAAAACAACGTGGAACCAGGTTCCCCTGTCAAAAAATCTTCAGAAGGGCCCAAATTTCCAGGTAGGAGAACAGCTATTGTGATTTCTATACCACAGAACCACTGTGCTGGGCCTGTAGACCACCCGCTACCATGTTGTCTGCTTCCTCCATAGTTACACAACTGTTAATACCATCCTCCATTCACATCATCTTTCTGTTTCACTGAAACCTTCCTTATACTAAAGCTGGCCATAGACGCAGCGATCCAATCGTACGAATCCTCGATTCGTCCGATTTTCGGATTGTGTGTGGAGTGTTCCGACATTTGTCGTGCCATGCCGATCGGTCGTTTGTTCGATCGGCCAGGTTAGGAAATTTTTGTCGGCTGGCGATAACATCTTTGCATCTATTGCAGATCGTACGATTTTCAGTGGGAGACCGTCACTAGGTTTTTAATCGTACAACTTTCGTACGATCCTTGTCAGGGGCAGAACATCAGCTGTCTGTGCTTTTTACTACTTTAGTTGATCTGAAGGTTAGTGACAGGTCGGGAGATGCAAAGATCCGATCGTTGGAATCATCTTACGATCGGATCTTTGCGTCTATGGCCAGCTTAAGGTATATTAGTAAAAGGCCCAAGTGGTATGTATATCACTACAGTTTATTAAAAACCAAATTGGGTATGAATCAACGTCATGGATCAAGTGGTAATATTACTTAATTGTTTTTCATAAGTACTGTAGTTCCAAGTTTTTCAAGTTAAACACAATGTGCAAGGCTATGAACCCATGCCAAAATCCTGATGCTCTTTTAGTGGTATGTCTTTAATTCCAGCCCAGATAATGGACACTTATGGGAAAAAAGGGAACACATTATTTGTATTTGTACTGTAAAATGTTACATTACACCGTAAACATGTTGGTCTAAAGAGCTTTTCTACAGTGCAGAGAAATAGTGCTGGTCTGTTGCCAAAGCTTGTGGTCTCAGTTTCCAGAGTCCATAGTTTTCATTATATGCTATATTAACTTGGTCTAAATATGGCAAAGCAAATGGAAAAAATACACACACAACACTGGAGTCCTTTTAAATATTGCCTGAAGGAGTGTTTTTATGTCTAGAATTTCTGCTAAGTCAGTTTACTTTGGCAATATGAAACATCCTCACATAATTGGGAATAGCAACTATTCTTCACAATTGGCAATTATGCATTACCTTAAAGGGGTTCTAGAAAAGGATGGACATTAGCATGTTGGCTTTTTTAATGGCATTGAATAAAGTAATATACCCTCAGCATATTAGGATTATCTCAGCGTGCTCTAACGGGAATTCACTATCTATCCTCACCCACTTTCTTCAATCCCTAACCTATGGGTTCCTCAGTCTAATTTAAAGCTGTTCCTCCTAACTCATCCTATCTATTTAACACTTCTAAATCATTCTATAAAAAGGGCTACCTGCCAATATCTCAACCTCATTCAGAGGGTCCCTAATACCTGACTTCTTTAATACTTGTATTACCTTAGGGCAGTGATCCTCAACCAGTGGCTTGGGAGCAAAATGTTTCTCACGAAGCCCTTGCTTGTTTTTGAATTCTAGGCTTGGAGGCAAGTTTTGAATGTGGCTCAAAAGTAAAGTAAAGGTTGGGGGCCCTGCCTTAGTGAATTATCTTATCCTTGAGGCCTACTTCCAGCCACATCCACCCCTCCATTGAGAGGATTCCAAAAAAGACACAAAGCCATGTTTTTCAGTAAATGACATGAGAAGTATCAATGTGGACAATGTTGGGTTGATATAATCTGCTGGTCACTGCTCCTGGTCTAGATAAACAAGGGGAACATTAAAAGCCTAAAGGATTAAATGCAGTCATGTTAAAGGGATACTGTCATGGGAAAATTGTGCTGCTCCAACAGAATTCTGCACTAAAATTCCATTTTTCAAAAGAGCAACGTTTTCTATACTTAATTTAGAAATTTGACATGGGGCTAGACATAGGGTTAAATTTATTAAAGAGTGAAGTGAAGAGTGAAGTTCCGCCACTAGAGGGAAATTTGCAGCTCTCCATTCATTTCAATGGGATTTTGAAAGGCGTATTTATCAAAGGGTGAAATTTCACTTCACCCATTGATTTAAATTAAAAAAAAAATACACTTGCTAGTTCGGGAATGGATTTTATATGGTAGAGTGAATTACTTTCAGTGTAAACTGTTTTATTTAGAAATAAAAACCACACCGTAAAAATCATGGCAGAATCCCTTTCAGCAGACTTCATAAAATCTTGGGATATAAGGCAAGAGAAAAGGAAGTACACATTCCATTAGTACACTGAGGTATAGGCAACATTAAACTACATAATGTATGTGCTAAATTGTTTATAATAATACTTGCTATGGAATGGGTTAAGAGGGTGAAGTACAGGGATCTATTTATATTTAGGCCAATGTGTTTGTGCATGGGGAAAGGGTCATATGACTGCCTTGAAATGCCAGCAAGCAATAAATTAGTTTGTGTAAAATGCTCAGTGTCCCGAAGATGTCTTTATACAAGGCTTAAACAGCTTGGATTATGTGACTTTTTATGGAAATGTTAACATGCATATTTATGGAAAAAAATTATGCATTTTCATACTGGATGAGTTATAGTTCATCCATATATATATATATATATATATATATATATATATATATGTATACAAATACAAGAGGTCCTCTGCACTCAACCCATTATCAATATATTTAAGACATTGAGACATTTTGTGCATACAGCTACTAAAAATTCTATTACTTCATTATACATTTTACAAAGGGACTAAGTTTTACCTGCAACTTACTTGCTGCTTTCAAAGTAAAAAGTTGCCCTTTTATTAGACACCTGTGGGATCACCTGACTATAGTTGGGAGGGGTGGGAGCTACAACAAGGAGCTGGTCACTACTCCTATATGAACTATAACAAACAATGGAAAGTTGTGCTCACCACTAATTTTTAAAACCATTAGACGGGGGTGCAATGAGGCTGTGACCACAAAATACATATAGACAAATGCAAGAGGTCCTCTGCACTCAACCCGTTATCAATATATTTAATTGAGACATTGATGACATTGAGACGTTTTGTGCATACAGCTACTAAAAAATGCCTTACCCTTTAAACAACAGGGATTGTTTGTCCATATATTGCAATATATATATAGCCTTAAATGGGAACTATCGCAAAAATATTAGCTTCAGCATACTGAAATAAGAAACATTCTAAATGCAATTAATTACAAATGATGTACTGTTTCTGAATAATAATCAAGTTTATCTTCACTATTCCTCTCTCAGCATCTGTTTCTCATTTTGTCTTCATTTGGGAGCGGGTGTCAAATGAATGTTTCAATATATCTTATAGGGAGGCTCCTTTTGCCTAGAAGATGTATTAAAGCTCACTCTATTAAAATCGCCAGAAATCCTGTCTCTTTATAAGCAGAATTTGTGCAAAAGGCAGTTATTTTGTTAGATTTTGTTTGTACTGGAATCAGTTATCTCAGTGAGCTCTAATACATATGCTAGAAAAGGAAGCCCCCCCCCCCTATAAGATATATTGGATCACTCATCTGACCCATCTGCTGCAAGAAGACAGAATGAAGAGAAACAGATCCTGAGAGATGAAGGGGGAATATAAACTTGATTATTTCAGAAACGTTACAGAATATTTAAACTGTTTGTATTTAGAAAGTTTTTTTTTAATTCAGTATAAGGAAGCTTATATAAAATTTTCCTTTTTTGCAATAGTTCCCCTTTAAATAAGTTGCTGGCCCAGTGCATGGAAGCAGGAATTTGATTGTCCAAGCAGCAAAGGTAGCACGCAACACTGGAAATTACTCTTACTGCAACTCTTAAATGTCTTCTTTCTTCCATGGAATCTTCTCTGGGGGCACACTAGCAACTGGATGATGATGAAAATTCCAGACCATTCTGCATCAGCGCAACTACTGACTCATCACACATTTGCATTTTCAGACGAAAGATCCTGAGCAGACCAGCTTCCAATACAGCACCTCATATTACCCTTCTAAGAACAAAAAATAAACAGTCAGGGAGGGCTTACATTTAACATGCACGGTCTGTCTGGGAAATCAGTGGATCAAATTTAAATTTTAAAATTCATAAATCAACTTTTTTTCCCATCAAGTAAATTAAGTCTTCCAGAAAATGTGCATACTGGGCCAAATGAAAGCCTGTAAAAGTATACTGGTCTCGGAGAAGAAGATTTATTTAACAAGACCAAATCTACGCTTTGTTCTTCCAATGAGTTTCCAACCTGGTTTCTCTGATTGACGGGGGAATTAGGTTTGTCTCAGCTTGCAGGTCACTAGGGTGAAACAAATACATTAATCACTAAAGTCTCAGTGACATGTTTGTGTTTGACCCCCTGCAGTAATCTAAATAGGAAAGACAGTGATATTTTTAGTGGACTAACATGTCATTTTATGAATCTGAAAAGAAAGAAAAAAACACACTTTGGCAAGTGACAGTACAGTCAACGAAGTTGAATTTACATGCAGGTATATTATGCTTACTATTCAGACTGACAAAAGGACATTAAGGAAGCATGACCCAAGTAAAAATATAGCTAATATACTTGTAGTGCACACTAAGTACAGGAGTTCAAGCAGCTAATGGTACAAGAGATCATAAGAATTATCAGCAATAATAGGCAGTGCCACTGATGCCACAATTCTAGCAGTGATGTCACAAGTGGTGTTTGACAAGTGTTGCCAATTTCACATTCCTTTACACATAGGTCTGAAACGTCCAAAATTGGACTATATACAGGTATGGGTCCTGTTATCCAGAATGCTTTGGACTTTCTGGATGATGGATCTTTCTGTAATTTGTATCTTCATCCCTAAATTATACTGGAAGATCATGTAAACATTAAACCACCCAATAGGCTGGTTTACAAGGATTCATTATTTCTCAGTTTAGTTTTAGTTCAAGATACTGTTTTTTTACAGAATTTTTTTTATTATTTTTCAAGATTTGGATTACTTGGATAAAATGGAGTCTATGGGATATGGTCTTTCCATAATTCAGAGCTTTTAGGAACATTGGTTTACAGATAATGTCTCCCATACCCATACCCTTTAACCAGGTAGCAGGGGATAGCTACTTCTGTAGCATATATTCAGGTCACCCTAGAAATGCTCTTATACATGTGTTAAATGTGTGGCTACCCAGCACCTCTACAGCTGTGTACATTTTAGCAGCAAACAAAAGTAGAAATACATAAGAATTGTGAAAAAAAATTATACTAGGCATATGAAGCTAATAAAACAAAAGAACGGTGTGCACAATGCTGCAAAATAAACCATGTGGTAAAAGTACTACATTCTTTGGGAAACGTAACCCAACAGGTAGTCAGAGATATGCATCATTCTGAAGACACTATTGAGACTATGGATAAAGTTGGCCATAGATGTGGGGATTTTAGCCTCATATCCAACAAATAAATGTACAACACAATCTTCCACAGCCACATCTGCACAATCTGCAATCAACCATTCAGATTAAATAAAGTAGTAAAGGGGCATATCAGTCATGTTCTGGTCATGACAGAAACTGTACAAAAGTTATATCTGACAAATTGTATTGACAGTCACCCATTGATCTTTTCTGATAGGTAATACATGCAGAGATGTTATGGTTAGCCAACAGAAATCTTCCAACCTGTCCAGTTAACAAAATGACCGATCGCCATGGAACGGAAAATGTTGAGAAAATCCACACTCGGTCTGAAAATCTTACCAAAAAGGTTTTGTGCAACTTTATCTTTGTGTCTATGGCCAGCTTTACTAGATTTGCTAAAATTTGGCACAGGATTATGTTCAGACTTTCTTTTTGGAGGCTTAACTTGGGTTGGGGAATTCGTTTGCATATTCATTTGGCTACTAGACTTGAAGACTGATGTTTCATTGCCCTTAAGGCTCAAGCTTCTTTACTTACATCTGGACAGCACATTATTTATGATTGAAGAGATGAATGACCAGACCAACACAAAGTTCTAAAGGTTGGGTGGAGGACAGTCTAAATCACATTTGCATATCTAATCTCCATTTGCTTGGCTGTTTATTTTCACAGTGAGAGGCAAATGCATCTTCTGCTATCACTTTAGATATCACTCATCTCCCTAAATTAATGGTGGAACTGTTCTTCACACACTAGGGAATGCCATTTTAGTTGCTAATAAGTAAAACTAATAGCATTTTGCCTTCTAGAAAATATATCTTCCACTTCCCAGTCTTTAGATACAGCTTAACTTTGGCCTAAAATCTACTACCTTGCAGTCCTCCACAGTTCTTCCCTATTGATGTACAATATGCTGAGATTGACATGTAGATTATAACTGATAAGATAAATCTTTTACAGTGTACAGTATCCATAATTTTCTGGTTTATGTATATCACCCACTCATTTGTACGGCATTTGGCCATCTTTCAGTATATAAAAAATGTAGTTTAGGGACACCCAGGGCAGTTTGATCACTGTTATTTGTACCAGTGGACAACTCCAGGCCAATTATCAAATTACTGTATATGGCCTATGGAGACTCATTGGGGCAGGACCTCACCAATGTGCCGATGGGGATTGTGGACAAAGGGATTATCAAATGTGCCAGATCGATTTCTGGCCAATGCTCAGCCAGATATTGATTGTAAAGGACTTCCGAAGGGCTCCTGATAAGCTGCAGACATCCTGGATGGTCTTTTATCACCCATTATTGTTTATAGTAGCAAAGCAATTTCAATTATCCATGTGACTGTATGGAGAGTCTTAAGGTGGCCATATATGGGCCAGGATAAACATATTGGGGAGAGATCTGCTCTTTTGGCGAACTTGCCATACAAGCAAATCTTTTCATGTATGGACCCCTTTACTTCAGTTTAGTCTGGTCTAGAGTAGATTTAGAGGTGCGTAAAGGTGGCCATACATCGGCATATTTTAGCTGCTGATTTTGTTATTTCCATCTTGAGTCAGGAGATTATTTTCCTGTATATGGGGAACTCCAACAGGCCTGTCTAGCTACCAAAAATCAGCTAGTTCCATTGGGCAGGTTTCAAAACCTGTGTTTATTTATGACAACACTGCCTTGTTGATGCAGTCCTCATCCTAATAGCCCAGTCAGCCCCCCAAAGGTACTGTTTTTGAGGCCCATTAGACCCATCAAAGGATTGGATACTTCCTTGCTGATGGTGTTCTGAAACGCCCAAAGTAATTTGCAAGTTGTATAACTCTGCAGTTTCCCAGATTCTGGTTCAAACACAGAATCATTTGGCAGCATGTTAGGTTGTGAAGCCCAAAGTAGCAAAGTCACCACCTGACTACCTGACTATAAAAATACCTTAAATGTAGGGGTTCCCATCCTTTTTTAACTGAGAGCCACACTCAAATATAGAAACTGTTGGGAAGCCACACAAGCAAGAAAAAACCCTTGTGGATGCCATTTAATGGCAGTGATAGGATGATTGGAAGCCCCATGTGGACTGCTAGACTGCAAGAGGTTGTGTTGGCGTAAACCTGTGTCATCATGCCTGCAAAACTTATAAAATTATACCAGGAATTTAAAAATGTGCACTTACTATGAGGCTGCTGGGGGGGCAACATCAATGGGAGTGGAGACCCACATGTTGCTCATGAGTTACAGCTTGGGATCACTGCTTTAATACAATCACCAGATATGAGTAGCACATTCAGTGAAATCAGAACAGAGGCAGCAGACCCAACAGCTTCTGGGAGGGGGCTTATGAGTTAGAGGACCCAGTGTGGGGCTTCATTTTCTTCAAGTTGGACATTGCTCATGGTGTTAATCTTAACAGTTTACAAATCCTTGCACACTTTCTGTAGTAATATGAACTGATTAATTGCACATCTATCTATGAATTACTGTCTATGTGATTACTACAAGTTGCTATTCTGGTAATCATTTAATATTCTGGCTACTGTTATAACCACCTCAGAGAGTAACGGTGCTATGATAAATATCTGGTAGATAGCTGATCCAAAGTCTTGATTCTAAGAACCCTGTGTCCTGGCTGATTCAGAGTAACTAAGCACATTGGATACTTTTGATCATGCGTAGAAACAGAGAGTGAGTGCATTATGAGTCATATAAATAGCTGCCATCAGGAAATACATTTATCAACTATGGTTTCCCTTATGCATTTACAATAAAATTCAATATATATATATGCTAATCATGCATAACGATCAATTTAGGGGCAGATTTACCAAAAATTTCATATTTTATTTTTTCACAGAAGGGTAAAATATTTTCCTTGCTATTGCTATTTTTGTGTGAGTTAGAGGTGGGAGAGAAATATAGACCTACTGAACCAGATTCCTATATCTGATACATAAATGTACCTAAGTTTTAAATTTAATTCTAAAATACATCAACAATTGGGCATGGGGAAAATGTAGTTAATATTCCAAATCAATCAATTTTAAAATTGAGTCTATGGGCGATAACCTGTAATCTGTAATTTGGAGCTTTCTGGATAATGGGTTTCCAGATAACAGATCCCATAACTGTACTCTAAACCCATTATCCAAAAGCTCCAAAAATACAAAACATAGTTCAAAAATACATCTTTGCCATTTCCCAAAGATTTCTTTATATACTCTACTTATACTGTACACTCAATTCTTCACTTGCACTGTCTCTCTATAATAATTAGTAAGTGCCTTGTACTTGATAATTTAGTAAATCCATAATGATTACAAAATAAAAAAAGATGCTGCTTTTATTCCCTTACATTTACAATCTACTTTAAAATCTCTGAAATACTGTAATTAGTGATGGGCGAATCTCCCGCGTTTCGCTTCGCCGAAAAAATCGAGAATTTCCAGAGAAATTCGCGAATTGGCGAAAAAATTCGCGAAACGTGACGCGCGACTCATTTTTTGGGCGAATTTTTCGGCGGCAAATTTTTGCTGGCGTTTCGCGAATGTATTCGCCAGCGGTGAATCGCGGGAATTCGCCCCTGGCGAATAAATTCGCCCATCACTAACTGTAATGGAAAGTAGTTTACAATTACAATTGTTTTCAGTATAATGCATTTTGAAATGAGTCTTGGAACCCCTTCAAAATTACATGAATAATGCAGGCACAAATAGTAAGACTATGCTTGCAATGGTGCTACGGAGAGTAAGACTACTAACCTGGACTGGAAAATAAATGTAATACAGAAATGACAGTGTTAATATGAAAACGAGGTCCTTTCCAAGTGTGTACTCTAAATCACTATTCACACCACGACTTCTGTTCATTAAAAATGTACTGAGCAAAACACCCACTATTTGCAGCCACTACACAGAGAAAAATGATGTTATGTTGGGACGCACTTTAGTCATTTAGAAACTGGTGAAATTATTTTCTTATATTTACACATCTGGCACACTTTCTCCAAATAAGCTGACCTTTCCATTTGCTAAGTTTTACCATTCGCCCACGTACATATGGCTGTATACATATTAGATGCCAATGATAGATGTTCCAATCTAGTGACATTTGCTAAGAGAGCTTTCATGTTGTTTGAGAAGATACCATTGCCTTTCATCACATCGCCCCACGGATTTCGTGGTGTTCCTAAAGGACAGTTTGCAAATATGTAGTGACGTGGATGACTGCGTAACACTGCGTCATTGGCTTATCCAGAGGGGGTTACGCTTTAGAACAATTTGTCCCCTCCTTTCTTAGAGGTTTTGTGGAGCGATAGGAATACTTCATTAACACAAAGGTAAGTACAAGATGGCAGGGGATGAAGGAAGGCAGGGATTAGTGATGGGCGAATCTCCCGCGATTCGCTTCGCCGAAAAATTCGCGAATTTCTTGAGAAATTCGCGAATTGGCGAAAAATTCGCGAAACGAGTCGCGGGACGATTTTGTCGCGCGTCGCGTCAACTTTGACAAAAATGACGCGCGACTGACGCGCGACTCGTTTTCGGCGAATTTTCGGCAAGCGAAATTTCGCTGGTGATTCGCGAATTTATTCGCCAGCGGCGAATCGCGGGAATTCGCCGCGAATTCGCCCCTGGCGAATAAATTCGCCCATCACTAGCAGGGATTTAAATAAATACAGGAATGGGAAAATCAGAGAGAAAATTAGTTTTATTACCACATCAGACATTTCATAAAAGGAAGCATGGCAAATTCATTGGGCTACTTACTGCTGCTTTCCATGGAGGAGTCAAATTCAAACAAGTTTATTGCTATGTGCACTCCATTCTTAGGAATTTTGAGCTATTTATTTTTGAGGGAGACAAAGAAAGAGAGTTAATAAACCACAAAGGGACTTTTATAAATGTGGTATTAGGTGCATGGCATTAGATGGGGTGTTTTTCAGTTTTTTATCTCTCTGCAAATCCATGGCTGGCGAAAAAATTTGCTCATCACTTGCATTGGTCAATAATATTAAAAGAGTTTAGGATTTTGTCCCTGGTAGGGTTTACACTGTAACACCAAACATGTGGTTAACTGTATGCGTAACAAATGTTGGTTGCAGTATACAGGGTATACTTAAGGAGGTATTAACCAAGGTATTGGAGGTGCTAATTTTAACAATGTTCCAATAAAGATTTTTTGGTTTTAAAAATGATACTATGGGGCAAATTTACTATTATTAGCTCAGCCAAAGTATTTGACTATCGAATGCTTATCGAATTGTTTTAGGCTATGACTCAATATACTCAATATCCGATTTCTCGATGAATTCGTACGATTAAATACCAATCGTTCTATTTCACGTAAAAATCGTGAAATTTCCTTCGAGAGTCCGAAAAATTAGAACGATCGAACGCTCCGATCGTACCAATGGTATTCAAGCAGGACTTAGGGGCAAATTTACTATTATTCCCCATAATTAGCTCAACCAAATCTGATATTCGATTAGCATTCGATCGTCGAATGCTAATAAAATAGTTTTAGGCTACCTTTTATTCGATATTCGATCATTCGACGATCGAATACAAATTTATTTGATCAGTCAAATAATTTATTCGATCAGTCGAATAAATCATTCGATCATTCGATCGAATATTCGATCATTCGAATCTATTAGAATGTATTCGATCATTCGCTATTCGATGATCTAATATGCCAAAATTTGCATATTCGACCAATCGAATAGAACCTACGATCGAAACTCGATCGAATTTCACGTGAATTTAGTACATCGGCCCCTTAGTCTCTGAAGCTTATGGGGAGCTTCCCATAGGCTTCTATTGCAATTCGGTAGGTTCAATCTGGCGAAGTAGGCAGTTGACTAACTAAATGTTGATTCCTTCGATCATCGAATGATTGAATATACGATCATTCAATCCATTCGATATTCGATGATCGAAGAGGACAAATTTCACGAAAAATTCAAATTCGATCGAACTTCCATCATTTCACGTGAAATTCGTAAATCGGTCCCTATGAGTCAGTGGTCTGGTGCAGCACAAACCTACATGTTTGGATGGTTTGGAATCCTCCGCTTTGCTACATGTCTGCTGTGATGTCTACTGTGAGACTGACTGTTTAGCAAACCAGAAAAGTTTATTGTTTAATTAGTCCAGTTGTATAGATATGGGACCTTTTATTCAGAATGCTCGGAACCTGGGATTTTCTGGATAAGGAATCTTTCCGTAGTTTGGATCTCCATTCCTTAAATCGACTATAAAATCATGTAACTATTAAATAAACTCAATAGGATAGTTCTTCTTCCAAAAAGGATTAATTCTATCTTAGTTGGGATCAAATACAAGCTACTGTTTTATTACGACAGAGAACAAAAATTATGTGAAATATTTGTTTATAATGGAGTCTATGAGAGTTGTCCTGTAATTTGGCACTTTCTGCATAGCGGGTTTCCAGATAACAAATCTCATACCTGTACAAGCAATGGGCTCAGGGCTTAAGCACCCATGCTGCAGTTCTAAAACGGTGTGTATAGTATTCAACAACCAACATCTATTTAAAATAAAAAATAAATTCTCAGTTGTCATCACATTTTTTTAAGTTCAACCCCACCCCAACCTTTAGTCAGGGCCATCCTCTGAAGGATGGATGGTTAGAGGGCTCCCTTTGCTTGATAATTAAGTACAGATGTAGATAAATAGTGGTGTATCAGTCATTTAAACATAAGAGTTCATTTACATTAGCAAAATGCAGTATGTAAAATGCAGTGTTGGATGCAATTTGGTGTATTTTTTTTACCAGAATGCAAAATTTCACCCATAAGTTACACTTGCCCAATTCTTCAGAAAAGGCTGAGTTTACTTGGGGGTGATAAAAGTTAGACATGGGTGCATATGAGCTGTAGAGAGAAAAGCTGAACTTTAATGAAGAAGTCAGCTATTTCATTCTAATGCACATGTACCTGCCCTGGGAAATTTGAAGAAATTTGGAAGAATCCCCAGACCAGTGCAGTTTTCTGCTGATAGGAGCACCCCCTTGGGGTTTCAGGTAAGTATATATAATTACTTGGGGGTGCCTAACTTTTGGCACCTGTGCAGTAAACTCAGCCTTTCCTTCTCCTTTAAGATGGTGGCAACTCCCAAGTATTAATTAGTTATGCATTTGTGAGCCATTCATCCAGACAGATTGACAGGGTGCATTGGCTAAAATTTATTAAAAACTTGGTAAAAACTGTTTTATTTATTTAGCATAAATAAAGGATAGCAAATACATATTCACCCCAAATCTCACCATTACTGACCATTAGCCTTGGGTTCAGGTGTATCTAAGAGAGCAAATGGCCATTCTCCGCAAATCAGACAAAGCCCCCCTGTCACTGCTCTAAGCCCCCAGAGGGTCAGTCCCATAGTTTGAGAACCACTCTTCAAAGTTATGATGTAAGAATACGCAGCCTACGAGAAATTCCACAAGCGCAAGACATGAGGCAGCAACACTTCTATATAGGTCACAGAATTCTCATGTGACTTTTACAACAGGTTTTGTGGGGCAGCTATGTGCTGTGTAAAGCTGTCTGAAGATGGGCGCAGAGGTGCAGGGTGCCAGTCAATGGCTTACGTAATGTGTTCCTGTCACACACATTAGCTAGTCTATAAAAAGACTACTGTCTACTAGTGATGAGCAAAGTCAATTGGCTTTTTAAGTCAATGGGCGTTTATACTTGTGGCAACTTTTTGGTTGTAGATTTTTGCTGCAGTTTCCAGAAAACATTTGCATATGGCGAACTGCATAATTTTACCGTGAATCTATGCCTTGCTCATCACTGCTGCCAACCAATGAGTAGCACATAAAATAGGTCCAACTCAGGCCATCCAGTATATATTTATGTTTTTTTTATTCATTATCTGTCATTCATCTGTGGTTCTCTTTATATGACGATGGGTAGTTATAGCATTTTGATCCCTCCTGTTTTCCCCTTGATACAGAGGTATTTAAAATGCCCCATGTGCCATTAACCTAACCATACGCAGACCTTGGTATACATAAAATATACACTGTAGGAAGTATCTTTATTAAAGCCTGGGTTATGGTGCTTTCTAGTCTATAATATGTGGAACTTGAAATACAGATTTACCTACTGTAGGTTGGTATTTTATTTCTGTCCAAGAGAAAAACAGTTATGGTATCTATTGACCAGAATGCTTGAAAATTGGGATTTTCCAGATAACTGGTCTTTCTGTAGTGTGGAGAAATATGCTTTAAAGCTTTAAATATGACCTTAGCAACTAGATAGCTGCTGAAATACCATACTGGAGAACTGTTGAACAAAAACCTAAATACCGTAGCTGAAAAAACGTAAAAAATACAAAATGAAGACCAATGGTCAATTGTCTTGGGATATCAATATCTACATAATACTAAAAGTTAATTAAAAGTGAGAACATTTTTTAGGTGTTTATTTTGCAGACCATAAAATGACATAGTGGGCTGTTGCTCCCAATGATGTCAGGCAAGGAACAGCGTTATAGAGGTTAGCGACAACAAATCATTGAGGGAATAAATGGAAAGACAAGGCAACCAACAGAGACAAAAATATAGATGCAGCAAGGGGCAGCCAGGATTTTCTGAAACCACCTTGTGGCACATACAGTGGGTACCCCAGGCACAACCCAGCAAAGTTTCTTAAAGGGATCCTGTCATGGGAAAAAAAAATTCCAAGATGCATCAGTTAATAATGCTGTTCCACAAGAATTCTGCATTGAAATCCATTTCTCAAAAGAGCAAACAGATTTTTTTATATTTGATTTTGAAATCTGACATGGGGCTAGACATATTGTCAATTTCTCAGCTGCCCCAAGTCATGTGACTGTCACGCTCCTTCAGCGTGGATGCCCACCATATTGCTGCTTCTCCTGCTCCATTTCTGGGTTTATGCGCTGGCGTGATTACGTCATCGCGCAATGGCGCAAATTCAATCTGTATAAAAGGGGATTGTGGATTACTTTACATTGCCCGTTATTAGGTTCTATTTGCTTGTTCCTGGGAGTGTATTCTAAGAGAAACCTCTTTGATCTTCTGTGCATTGACCCTTGCCTGCCTGCTTGACTATTCTAACTCTAATCTTGACCCCTGCCTGTGTGTGACTATTCTGATCTCTCTAATCCTGATCCCAGCCTGTTTGACAATTCTGCTCTGCTTGTGCTGGCCCAGCCTGCCTGTTCCACTCTGTGGCGTCTGGTGGGGTTCTTCTATCCAGTATCCTTAGTGAGACGATCGTGCCCTTTGCTCGTCCAGATCCTATAGCTTTGCACCTCTCTCAAATCAGACCTAGTGGCATCCATTTAGCCGAGGGCTCCACCCAAGTTGGAAGGCAGCGGTTGTAGGCAGAAGTGAAAGCCAAGACCAAGGAACTTAGCTTGGGTTCTGGATTTAGGGTGCCGTTTGTGACAGAACTTTTGTTAGCATATGTTAATATTAGGATTGCTTATCATATTTTCTAAAAGTTGCCAGTTAATGGAGGTCTTGATATTACACTCTCTGTTTAATCCCTTAGGCATTACCATTTTAAGGATAAGCATCTATTAGTCAATGTCTCCCTTTCTGCTTCCCAACTTGACATTAGATTGGTCTGTCCAACAAGGCACTTATTTACTTGACTAGACACCAAAGTATGAGATTCTTCTGTGTCACACAGAGCAGCAGTGCACTGGGTCAATAGTAACGAGTTGTAAACCACATTGGAGACCTCAGCCTAGCTAAAATCCACAGCTCCACCCTAATCACAATTTAGAGACCCTTAATTTAATACAATTATTGTTGTGGCCCAGCAGACCTAAACCTTGTGTCAACATGTATTAATCACAATTTAAAAGAATAGTTTATTGGAAAACATGACTATATTATACCACCCCTTGACCTATGGTCACTGGGCAGTAACCAAATATACAAAATGTGGGCTAAGAGGTTCTAGTGTGTGCTAACTTCCCCTGCCACCAGGGTGCTAAGCTTATAATTTATACTGTATTACAGAATAATTGGATATTGTCTAGAAACTTGAAGCAGAAAAAAATTCTGATGTAAATTTGGTTATACACTGTTGCTGTGGAGCTTCCGATCTAAGGTCCTCTATTACAGTCACACTAGGGTTTCATCATACCCCAATTAACCTATATGATAGGTTTCTGGAGTGTAGGATAAAACTAGAGCACCTAGAGGAAACCCACATAGACATGCAGACATATAAACACTCTATATAGATCATGCTGATTGAAACTGATGCACGGATCCCAGCAGACCCCTCCTACAACAGTGTAAGTGATGTTCTGGAAGAGAAGAGAAAGGGAACACACACTATAGAAAAACAGTCACCTATGAGCCATTAGCTTGGATAGTGATTGCATGTCCAGCTCTCTCTAGTATAAACAGTACTTTGAACTTGACCTCAGATGAAGTACAAATAAAGATCCCTCTGGTTGAATCCAAATGAAGTAATAGCTGTGGGACGCTTACTAGGTTAAAAGTGGAAGTGCTTTTTTTTCCATATTCAAAATGATGTGTTATATGTTTTTTAAAGGGCAAGGAAAGGTCAATACACTGGGGGGGCATTATGGCCCACTTGTGCATTAAGTCTTTTATTTTTATTTCCCTGGACCATGCTCCTGTTTGGACATTGTAACATTTAAAAAGTTAGCAATTTAATTAAAACTGGGGTGCAGAGTTAGACTGGACTGGTGGAATATCAGGAGAAATCTTGGACCTTGCTGTCTGCTCATGATCTTCAGGACAGGGGGAGCTGTTTGCCAAAATCACCCAGCAAAAGGAACAGAAGAAAGTATGTGGTGAACAGGATTCATGAGGAGTGTGGCACCTCCTCAGCTGGAGTAGTAGGCTCTTGTGCTAAAGCCCCAGACACACTAATAATTTAGCCTAGTGGCTGCCAACTGATGGGACTACCCTAGTGGAGGCCTGGAGTGGTGATGCAGGGGGTAACCAGTCTAAACTAAGGTTGGATGAGGTTTGAGTTATCTCCCCTAGATATTTTTAGATCTATGGTTAACTATCTGATAGACAAATGTCTCCCTGTATCTGTGATCATTAGGGTTAATTGGGACACTGATCAAATATCAAAATCTCTGCAAAATATGCTGGGTTCCTAACTAGTAAATTCCCAACATCTTCAACAAAATCATGGGATGATTCCCCAATCTGTGAAACACTTCTTTTTCTCTTATTTGGTTCATTCCCAAGATTACACACGGCAGTATGTAGATTTTGTGTTAAGATGCAGAAATCTCTCTTCTTTTAGGAATGAGAACGTGGATGCTGAGGGATCATCAGACTAATGCCACCCAATACTTTAGGTTAGGCCACAAAAGCAAACCTTTCGTAGACTTTTTAGTTTAAGGTAACATTTGCTTAAAGCCACCTTTAATTGACTGAAACCAGGATCAACTGTCTGTTCCTTCCTGTCAGAACCTGATATGTAGGGCCCACTCTCAAGCCTATAGTGGAAATAAGAAATAAGAAATAAGGTGCTGAAGAGGACTGTCCTAGACAGAGGTTCACTGGGAGATCTTCTGGTATTTTGGAAGGCCAATCTGACCCTGACTACCATTAGGGATGGCGCGAACTGTTCGCCGACGAACTTGTTCGCGCAAACATCCGCTGTTCGCGCTCGCAGAATATTCGCGAACGTCGCGC
>CM044445.1:104013900-104032869 GCA_024363595.1 Xenopus borealis
TTTTTTTTTTTTTTTTTTGAGGGGTGGGGGGTATAAGCAGCAGCCTGGGGGCAGCAGTATGTAGGATATGCAGGAACATGCCAAGCCTTCAGATACACCTTGGAGTTTCTGTGTTTAAAAAAACAAAAAAAAAAACAAATGGATGACTGAAAAAGGGTTATGGTTGTGTTTGTATTGTGGAAGCCAGAATGGCCTCTTAGTCCACCTCTCCACTTTTTCTTTTTATAATGCTTATAATTAGCTTGAATGTTGTTTAAAGGCACACACACTCCAATAACAAGGTATTTTTTAATCAAGGGCTGGGGGAATGGAAAGCCCTTTCTTTGAATTTCTGGCTACCAGACTGGAAACTTGCGTTTGCTTTGGGGAGGAAAAATATGGTGAACAAAATTTTCTTTAAATTGCACATAAAACAAATAATCTGTGTTTGTATCGGGAGGGGGAGGGGCATAGTGCTGCATTCATTTCCTGGGAACAGCTCTAAATATGGCATCATTTTACATTATGGCCAGCTGGAAGGGAACATAGGGCTTGTAGGAGAAATAAGCCCTCGGTGGATGAACTTGGAAAGCTTAGCCAGAGCCACTTGCACAGTTTTCATTAGGTGTGAGTCTTGGAAAAACTGTGTACCAGTGACTGCTTTACTGTAGAAAATCTTTATTTCCGTACGCGGGCCACTAGGTGTCTCTACTATTTACACGCTGACGGCTTCAGAGTGAGTTTTCAGTCACATTTATAGTCAGAGGGGTTTTAAACATTCTGCAATCTATTATGGAAGGAGAACATTTTAAATTAAAAAATAACTTTTGGGGAGCTGGAATGTACACATCACCCCCAGTTATATTCCAGGGTTTGGTAAGTGTTCTAGTAAAGCTAATAAGCCCTAAAAATATGGATCCCTTATCCAGAAAACCTCAGGCCCCTAACATTCTGGATAACCGGTCACATATCTGTGTAAGCCTAAAGAAATAATACACCTGCAAACTGCCTTGATTTAAAAGTTCATTTTTTACTTTTATCGGAGATGAAAGTTTTATATCATGCTCCAAAGCATTGTGCTTTTTCTCTCTGTGGAGTATGAGACAGACATAAGCAATGGGGCATGCCCTGTTTTTACACACAGTAGTAAAATGTAATATTCATCTCTATAGCAACAGGATCACAATAGTCTAAAATAGGAGTAGAGATGGGATATGCTATTTTTCAGCAGTGTGGATTATTATATTTATAACTACAATAAATAATTGTGGGTCACTAGTGAAATGGGTGGCATTTAATACATCCGAAAGAAAAAAAAACAGCTTGCACTTTAGGAATGTGGAGGGAGTCAACTGTTGTATTATTCTGGTTTTGTGTTTTAGTCTCATGTAAAGGACGTTAGGTCCTCAAGGAGCTGCAGACGGTGTGGGTGCCCATCACTGTTTTAAACCCGTGGAGCAGGATCGACCAGGCAAACTGGCACTCACCATGACCTTGAGGCTTCTCCTAATGAGCATGTGAGACCTGACCTCATAGCCGTGTCAGCTGAGCCAGCAAAGCAAAAGGTAAAATATCAGAACCCGAGCTCTGGATTGCAGAAAATAACATTTAAAGTTAATAAAGAAAACTTAATTTATAATTAATTAATTGTATTCCCCTAACTTTAGGTTGTTTACAGGTATGTTTTACAAAATGCATTATATAACTCCCTATATAACTAGGCGTCCTCTCTCCTTGTTGCTTCTTTTCTCACCCTGTGTGAGCTCTGCTGCAGAGCAGGTATTTGAGGCTTTAGGTGAAGTCAACTACTAAAGGAGTCCAATGACCTCCTCTGATCCCTGATAGCATTGACTGTCAAGGGAATCCAGTGTTTGATTCTCTATTACCCAGTTAGTCTTGATTCAGCTTACAAAAATTTATCAAGGGCCAATGAAGAGATTGTAAGTCTGAGGAAGTTTCAACAGGGCACCATCAGGCCCCGATTGGGATTTAAATTGGACCATGAACACAATGGCCCAAACCAGCCCACTAAATAACAACTGTCTATGGCATCTTACAGCAGCCCTTCTGCTATTTGCCAGAACCCACTGATTTTGTATGTGTATTCAGTGGGATGTCACAACTGCAACATTCTGCTTGTATAATAATAGATGGAAGAAAAACAGAAAAATATTTACAGGGCATGACTTTATCAATGTAACATGTAATATACGTGTACAAAGGTCAGGCAGGTTGCAACACTATACAGTGATCAATAAACATAATGAGTCTTTTTGGTTATTTAATTACAGTGCAAAGAGATCAGAAGGTCTTGTCAGTGGAAAAAAATGCAGGCAGAAAATAAGGCTGTAGTAAATATTTGGTTATCCTTTAGCTAACTTTTTTTTGCTGCTGAATGAGTTATTTTTAAAGGGGTAGCTATGAAAATTCTAATTCTTAGCGAAGCATATTCTGAATGCAACTAATAGGGATAAAATAAATGTCTCTGGAGAGATGTCTTCCCTGCTATTCTTTTGCTCCTGGCCTGCCAGCACCAAGAAACATTGTTTCTGCTCAGGTGCAGGCAGACGCAGTGGATTTCGGGGTTGAAACGCGACATTTTGCATTTCGCACCAAAATCCGCCAGCCATTGAAAAGGCAAGGGGAAGAGCAGGGCAATGGATTTTCCACCTGTGGTGAAACCGCCTTGCTAACATAATCGAGCCCTAGACTTAAGTATGATATAGAGCAGCAGTTCTCAACCGACCCCTTTGGGGGTCGAACGACCCTTTCACAGGGGTCACTTAATGGGGTTCCAGGAGCAGGTTCATCTCTCTCCCCACTAGCCCTGGGCTAAGCTTGTAGCTCTCTGGGTGTTGGTGCTGGGAGTTGTAGTTCAGTAACCAGTGTAGGGAAGCCAGTTGCACTACAACTTTCTGTATCCCCTTAGTAGAGACTGCCAAACAGCTCACCCTGCCCATTTAAAGCGGGCAGTCATTTTTGTAAAATGAACATGGTAATTGGGGGTGTGGCCAAACCTTTATGCAGCCACGCTGTCTCCTGTACTTTCCTAACAATCTGCTCTGGGCTGGCAATGAAAATATTTTAATATTTTATGGTTGGGGGTCACCACAACATGAGGAACTGTATTAAAGGGTCGCACCATTAGGAAGGTTGAGAACCACTGATATAGAGAGTGATATTCTGAGACAAAATGAAATTAGTTTTTATTTTTTTTATCATTTGTGGATTTTGAGTTATTAAGATTTTCATTCAGCTCCAGTTTGCAGTTTCAGCATTCTGGTTGCTGGTGTCCAAATTACCCTAGCAATCAAGCATTGATTAGAATTAGAGCCTGGAAAATAAATAAGAGAGGGTCCGAATAGAAAGAGGAATAATGAAAAGTAACAATGGTAGATTTACAGCGCATTCGAGGAAGTGGCAAATAATTCAAGAACTATAAAAATAATGAAGGTCAATGGAAACATTGCTTAGAATTAGCCATTGTATTACATACTAAAAGTCAACTTAAAGGTGAACCACCCACCTCGGGTAAGTTCTAAGTTCTCCTCTGACCGTACCTGACTGTTTCAGTTTATTATTTTCTCGTTGCAACTATTCTTAGGCTGAAAGGAGACACACTGATAGAACTATGTCTACTAATCAAAATAGGTACATCTGTGGTTGGTGGGTTTGGATGAGGGTTCCTGGGGTGTAACCCCACCTCCCCCCACTAGGTTGTAGGGGTACCATGTTTGCATGTGCAATTCAAGCATGTTCGTTACATAAAGCCTGTATTCGAATATAAGCTTCATCTAGTTCTATACAAAATAACCTTCAAACTGGGCTTCATTTTGCAGTAGCTAAAGTCACTCAATGTGCTGACTTTTAGACAGGCAGTTTCATAATTTCACAGTCAATGCACTGCAATAAAAGTTGAAAAAATATTGTAGTATTTTTGAGGAAACTATCAGACTTTAAACAATATATTTGTAAATATTATCATCTAAAAATGACGCATTTCATGCACCAGATCTGTGTTTCCTGTGCTAAGCCATAGAACAAGCCAGTAAGCACCACACTGTTTTTAAGAAAGGACGTGACGGAGTTGCATTATCTGAGGAGGAAACAACAAATCTAAAACGTATCTTGTATGATACACAATTATTTGGTACTCCCTTTCATGGCCTAGTCTGGCATCTATTTCTGTCTTCTTTAAAAGATATTTTGAGATGTGAGCAGTCAAGGTGAGTGATATAATACAACCCCTGATAAGAAATAATGATGACATAAAATAACAACAAAACCTCTACTATATGTAGTTTGTAAACTGATGACACACAGTTGATGATTAATTGAATAGGGCTGGAAATTGGAATAGAAATGTGGCAAAATGAAAACAAACTGAATGTAAATATGGTCCTGTCCCTTGCTAGTGCACTGCTGGTTCTGCACCATTGAAACAATACAGCAGTAGTCAGTTCACCTCCAGCCGACACTCTGTTTCACACAGTGCCTTGCACACATCCTTTTTTTATAGGTCTGTTTGGGAACTGGTGTCATGGCTGGAGAAGAGTTGACTACTGCTACATGGTTTTGCTGGAACAGTACAGGAAATAGCAATAACACTGCCTTCAGCAGCCATTCCATTACCAAATAACTTTAAAATAATTACAAATTTGTAACTAATGTATATTGGGATTTTTTTTAGATTTCCAATTGGTGTCATTGTGGACGATCATTTTTTTGGCCTTTACACTGCCTTTAATTAAGGGCCTGAAACTGGATAACATACATGTTTGTGTAGGGACCCATAGGTTTCTATTCGGCACCTATGGATCCCTGATCATCTTGTCACTAGGCAAAAGCTTATGTTACAATTTGTATTATTATCCAATAGCTATAGCCCAGAGAGTGATGACCATTTCCTGCCACACAGTTTTATAGTGCTGAAAAGGAGTGGCCACTTCCTCTTTGGCTCCTGGTACTGAACAGGCTGGTTGTTCCATTGAGCCTGGGATCAACAAGGCCCCAGTAAGCCACATGCCCTAACAGGACTTGCACTGTTAGTGAACCAAGTCGGGGACCAGGCCACCCCGTGAACAAGGACTAGCAAGATACAGGTTAGCAATTGTAATAGTCTCTCTAGAGTGAGAAAGATAGTCAGCTGTATTTAGTATGAACAGTTCTATGTTCCAACGAGGAGTGTTAGCAGGAAGAGATCTTCCTTACAAAGCTCCCCTGTGATGCTTTTAGTGCAGGGATAACATTGTAATAGGGATTAGGGCTTAGCAGCAGCTACCCGGCCTTATCTGGTATTCCACTGATGTACCTTGACTATCCTAACTCTGAGGAATAATCCTAGCTGTGATGTGTGTATGAATATCTGCTGACTTGCTACTATCCTGTGTAACATCTGCTATGATCCAAGCTCCTGTGTGAGTATACCTAAACCTGGGGATATTTTCCTTGTGCATAATAAATCATTTGTTACTGTTTTCATCATAAGAATCTCCTGGCGTCCATCTTTTACTATTTCTATTGCAACATAGCTTGTGAGTTGTAGTAACACTAACTCATCTGAATGGAATCTTCCACTTAGCGAAGGCCCTGATCCTGAAGTGTGAGTCTAATGTAACCCATGTTCTTCCACTAGCTGGACACCCTAACTATTTTGTGCTGTATAGCCCAAAAAACGTTACATTTGTATTAAGCTGGATGTAAATACAGAGGAATAACAATACACTCTGGAGCCAGATGAGACAATCTTTAAGTGTTGTGTGAAAGTTTTTAAGCTTTAAGCTACAAGTGTCGCCTAAGATACTCCACAGCAATATTCACTGTTGCCATTGTTTGTAATATGTTCAAAAGTGGGCTGACAGTCCTGCAATATGTTGTAGTGAAGCCATTGCATCGGTACCTCTCAGTGACCTAAGTGGTGAACTAGTTAGCTACAAACACTCCAAACTCCATGCCCAGTTACCTTGAACTGTAAAGTGTAGCTAGCTCTGCTAGGGAAATGCCTATGTGACATTGGGTACCCTTTCTAATAAGAAGTATTTATCCTCCATTTTCTTTTCGCTTACATGGGGGCAGGGCTATCACTAGAATTAGTTAAGGTCAGAAAATGGAATGATTGGAAGAAAAGGCTGGGGCAAGAGCAATGTAGGAAAGTGACAGTAAGTGAGTCTCTTTTCAAATGTAGAAAGGGTGAGGGTAAAATTTATGGTTATGGTTAGGTAAGGTGCTATTTATTTGTCATAACTGGGGAGCAATGTTTGCCAGTGCAGTGGGGTGCTATGTCTCAGATTTGAAGAGCAAGTATGCGAAGGTTGTTTGGACCAGGGAGGGAGATCATTTGGTTTTCTTCTGTCACCTGCCCATCCATCACTCTTGTCGGATGAGGACAACAAAGAGGTAGCCTTCTTGGAGTTTTAACAATTTAACTGATGTTTTGTTTGATTCTATATTCAATTTCTGTGGTTTACTAGCAGTTATAGCTAGTGATGGGTGAATTTATTCACCAGGCGCGAATTTGCAGCAAATTGCCACGAATCGCCGCCAGCTAACAAATTTGCGAAACGCCAGCGAAAATTCGCCTGGCAAAAATTTGCTGGCTTAAAAAAAAAAGGAGATGCGCGTCCAAAAAAAGTGACGCGCCGAAAATGATGCGATGTGCATCGAAAATGAGACGCGACTCGTTTAGCGAATTTTTCGATAATTTGCAAATTTCGATGGAAATTTTTCGCCAATGCTAAATGGGAAGATTTGCCCATCATTCGTTATAGCCCAACATATATGTCCTTATTGTGTCCAGGTTTGTGAGTGGTGTTGACCTGTTACATAAACTGTCCTTATTGTCTTTTAAGTAGTGAGTAGTATGGCAGTATTTTGGAAGTTCTTACAGGTTAGCCTGCTAGCTTGACACTGCACAGTAATGTGAAATATGAAGGTACAGCTCATGTGAACTCATAAGATATTCATTTTCAAACAAATGTGTGCTGCAAAAGCCTGTTGGTCACTGGTTTCTCCCTTATCTGATTGTTTCTCCTCTGAGTCATCAGTCACCTATGCTCATATGTTTTATAGTTGTTAATTTGGGGGTATTGTAAAGTTTATGAGCCTGCAGGTAGAAAGGAAGTTTATCTTACCCTTACCTGGCAAAGTTAATTCATGAGTTGCAGAGAGAGAGAGAGAGAGAGAGGTAATTCCTTCATGTCTTTCCTGTTAATCCTGTGGATATGGGTCACCTTTACACTGTCATATGTACAGGAATTATAGTAGCTAGTTAGTTATTGTAGCATGGAAGATAAAGGCTCCACTACAGAGCAAGTGAAGTGCTCAGGGGGCAGCCCACATTTACCTTTCATCAGGTTTTTGTGCTTTCAGTACAAGCGTAATCTAAACCTAAACATTTACCTGTCATCTTACAAACAATATTTTTACTGGCCTCAGAGATCACCCTTTTCATATTCCTGGTCTCAAGGTGGATTCCAGACACTTGCACTTGTGCATGGCAATGCTGCACTATTCTCGGCCATGATGTAATAACAGGTTTTTTTTCTAGTCTAGTAACACATAAAAACCATTGTATATGTTCTTACTAGACCTTGCACCTGTTGTTACCTTTGTAACATTATTGGGTTTAGAGGATGATGAGATCTGTAACTGAACAACAGCTTAAGAATCAGTTCAGCTAAAACCCATAATATTATGCTTTTACACCCTTCTGTGTTTGTGCAACTGAGTGTCAGCCGTTATGATTACTACACTATTACACTAAAGAGCAATTAAAGTTAATAGACATGGGGGGTGGGGACTGGGCATGAATGTTGAGTCCCATTTTTATCTCAGGTTAAATGCACCTGCAGATGTCCTAATTACCCATCCAAAAATGCAAGTTCATTGGTCCACCAGGTCATGCTCATGGCTCATGTTGACCCTTTTCAAATTGTTGGCATGTTGTTATATTTCATTATGTGTTGCTATATCATTACCCCAAATTTTAGGGTGGATAACCTAATTCACTATACATATATCAAACTTGCAGAACTGATTGTATCTCCACAAGGTCTACTTTTGTTTTAGGCCCTTGTCTCTATTGTTATGGCCCTAGGTTTGATGTGTATCTTGTGGCCCCTGTGGTTGCCAAGATATGGGCTTATGAGACCTCTAGAAAGCAGCAAATGGTTTAGAGGCTTCCACATTGGCTTTAACCAATGCATGTTTTAGCAAATGTGATGGATCCACACAGCTGGGGCAGGGGTGAAGTTTCCTGCTGCCATGTGTCATGATGTTTAAAATGGAAAACTTTTTAATTTTTGTTGACCTCCATTCTCTATAATCTCCATTCCATGTTGAGAATTTTAGCTGAACCACTTGGGTGCTGCCTATGTTTCATGGTCTCTAAATAGCAACCTTCTAATTTTGTTGACCTACAGCAGTGATCTCCAGCCAGTGGCTCCTGGGCAACATGTTGCTCACCAACTTGGATGTTGTGTTCAGTCTTAAAGCAGGTGCTTATTTTTTATTTCTAGGCAACTTTTGGTTGCATAAAAAACAGGGGTACTGCCAAACAAAGCCTCTGATTGGCTGCCAGGCCACAAAGGGGACACCGAATAGCCAATCACATCTGCACCCCCAGGAACTTTTTTTCATGCTTGTTTGGCTCCCTTGTGTTGCTTACATATGGATGTAGCTCATGGGTAAAAAAAAGTTGGGGATCCGAACCTACAGTTTCTATGAACTTTAATCATGTTGAACCTCTTGTGCCAAACCAGCTGGAAGTGTCTTTTCTACATAACCCTTGTTAAGGTTTAATGATTAAAAATAAAAAAATTTAAGCACCACAGTTCACCAGTGTGTGTTTATGCATTTATGAAGGATATTAGATTCTCTAACACTTTAGATGCAAAAGATATTTTATTAAACTGGAGATTCCATCTGTCAGCCGAGTTGGAAGTGATGTGGTTAAATTTATTTTGAGTGCTCATGCTTTAAATCTAGGAAATGTTTTGTTGGCAGAATCCCCTGCTGTTTTTATAGGGCAGTTAGGGAAATGGAGCAGGAGGGATCTGGTCTCGCCTTGAAGGAAGTGAAAAAGAGAGACAAAACAATTTCTAAAGAAAGAAAAGCAGTCAACATTTTATTCCTGGGTTTCTCTGCAATAAAAATGGTCCTTTCTGCTAGGCACTGGTTTTTTGCACAGCCATATGTGCAACTTCCAATGTAAACACAGGTACATAGCGAACATCATAATATTTGTTATTGTTTCTAAGGATAATGTGGAGAAAGACATGGCTTATAAATTCTTCATTAAAAATGTCGCTGTTAAACCTCTTGACTTCATGGTAGGGAGGGGATATATTTTATGGCTTTAGTGTAAAAAAATAATTACACCGAACAGGGTGTGCAACATACACAGATAAGCATAAAGTATTCTTTAAAATCCATGGTAGGTTTCCCCAAATTTGTGATAGATCAGGAAACCAAAAACAGTTAAAGGCCCATTTATCTGGTCGAGTTTTTAAAGGGGAAAACTCCATCCCAAACCTGTTGAGGTCATGTAGATGGCAGATGTCCCAGAAGTTGTTTCTTGTGATCTGCTCTGGATAATCTGATTTCTGTTTTCATCTGATAATCCAGTAAAGTCGAGCTTTTGAAGTGACAATTTGATAGTCAAGTTTTCAGTTTTACAATTCGAATTGACGCATGAATTTATCTTGAATTATTCAAGAAGACTTATTGATAAATGAGTTCAATTTGTGGATGGGATTTAGGTTGACTTTGTTTTCATAAAAATTGAGAATATTAATTTGAGTTTTAGTAATTAACCCCCCCCCCCATGTGCTAAATCAGTTATTTTATTCAGTGTATACAATAGAGCAGGGCTGCTATTAGAAATGACGGTGCCCCATACAACAACATTTTTGGGGGTGCTAAAAAAGGTAAACCCCACACACAAGTTATGAAAAGCTATTGATGGTCCGGGTCCCCTTATAAGTAGAAAAAAAAACTGTGGTGCCAGGGCCCCCCATAAAAGTTTTTTTTTTTTTTTTTAAATTGGTGGTCAAGGCCCCCTGTTTTCTTGCCTTCAGGTCTTTTTGCTGCTTCAGGACTTCAGTGTTTGCTCCTTTCATGACTTTGGGTTTTTTCAGAAGCTTCAGGACTTCATCTGTTTGGCACTTCCGTATTCTACCTGTTCCGGACTTTACAAGCCAGGGTTCAGCTTTGTAGCTGTCGCAAAGGGCAGCACCGCCAGGCTCCCCTTCAGGCCTTGTCCCAGGACACTTGTCCCCCCTGTACCCCCCTGATGGTAGCCCTTCAATAGAGGTTTCTGAGTTCCCAGACTCACTTCATAGCTGCACTGATGGCTCAGCTCAATCTAGTCAGTGGCTGACTCAGGACATGATTCATACAGCTTTAACAAGATTTAATGTAAACAAGGCTCCAGGGCCTGATGGCATACATCCTGGGCTCTAAGAAAGCTTAGTTCAGTTTTTGACCAGCCCCTATTTCTGATTTTCTCTGATTCGCTTTCATCTGATAAAGTGCCTATGGACTGGAGAAAAGCTGATGTCATTCCAATATTTAAAAAGGGTTTACAATCTCAACCTGACAATTATAGGCTAGTAAGTTTGACATCTGTGGTGGGCAAATTATTTGAAGAGATCAAATTCAAAATTTTGTCCGAGTGAATGGCATTATGAGCAGCAATCACCATGGCTTTATAAAGGATAGGTCATGTCAGACAAAATTGATTTCTTTTTTATGATGAGTTAAGTAAGATGCTGGACAGTGGGGGGGGGGCAGTAAATGTGATTTGGATTTGCCAAAGTGTTTGATACTGTACCCCACAAACGGCTGCTTTGTAAACTAAGGTCTGTTGGGCTTAATTAAGTTGTTTGCACATGGATAGGAAACTGGCTACAGGATTGGGTACAGAGGGTGGTAGTTAATGGTACATTCTCTACTTGGAGTAAGTTTCATAGTGGGGTCCCTCAGGGCTTGTTATTGGGTCCACTTTTATTTAACTTGTTCATTTATGACTTAGGGGAGGGTATTGTACGTAATGTATCAGTGTTTGCAGATGACTGAAAACTATCCAGCCCAATGAATTTGGCATCAAGGGATAAGTAAAGAGGCATGGGCATTTACTGGGGGTAACACCCAGGCTGGGGGGAGTAGGGAGGGGGTATATGTAGGTGGCTTGGGGTTTTTAGAATTAAGGGTCTGGTTCTCCTTTAAAGAGCTAATACAGGCAAACATGGGACATTTCTTTATCTCGAGTTCTCCTCTCTTGTCCTCCTCAATTGTGTTGTTATGTACAAAAAACTATGAGGATCTTGCTTGCAATTTAGAATCTAAACAGTTTGAAGGAAGATCTAGTGTATAAGCTTACTTGGCAGAAATGTTTCCTTTGAGATTAGTGTGAATAAACTGTGTCAGCTAGGCTTCACACAATATTTAATGGTTTGCAAGCAGTATGCAATAGAAGAAAGCTGAGAACTCCACTAAAATGCAAAAATATTGAAAAAAGGTCTGCGGTTCAAACTAATAATTTGTAAGGTTTCATCTGGCTCAAATATTTTAAATGATATTGGTACTTAATTAATGACTTAATTTATTGTTGGCTGGTGTCAGTAAATACTGTGGTCAATTGCCTTCCTGAATCACTTGTGTCTGCTGATTACTGGGTGGGATATTAGCCAGAAGGGATTAAGTAGAAGAGTCATACGATATGGTATAGGCCACCTGCAGGCATTTCTGCAAACACTTTAATGTACATATAAGTAGGCAGCCCCTCCTTGCAAAGCTTTTAACTTTCTAAGAAAAGCTGGGATGGTGAAAATGTAGCCACTAGCTATATTATCTGTAAAACATAAACAATATGCTGGTTTTGTAGTACAAAGGCTGTCCTGTTGGGGATTGTTCATGCCCAGTTTATTATTCATTTATAGTTAGACAAGGAAAAGTATAACAGTAAGGACTCACATATGACTAAGCTTCTTATCTTTGCCTTTGTATCGAACTCTGAGGAGCAAGATATTAAATTCAGAAGAAAATGCAGAATATGATTGCCAAAGTTGGAGTTGGAGGGGTGGAGGTGAGATCATCCATAGGTCCAGTATTGCTCATAGGCCAACAATTGACATTAGTACATTCACTTAGTGCTTTGAATGGTGATTGCCTGCATTCTTAAAGGGATCCTGTCATGGGAAAAAAAGTTTTTTTCAAAATGCATCAGTTAATAGTGCTGTTCCAGAAGAATTCTGCATTGAAATCCATTTCTCAAAAGAGCAAACAGATTTTTTTATATTTCATTTTGAAATCTGACATGGGGCTAGACATATTGTCAATTTCCCAGCTGCCCCAAGTCATGTGACTTGTGCGCTGATAAACTTCAGTAACTCTTTATTGCTATACTGCAAGTTGGAGTGATATCGCACCCTCCCTTTCCCCCACCCAGCAGCCTAACAACAGAACAATGGAAAGGTAACCAGATAACAGCTCCCTAACACAAGATACCAGCTGACTGGTAGATCTAAGAACAGCACTCAATAGTAAAAACCCATGTCCCACTGCGTACTATTCACTTACATTGAGAAGGAAAAACAACAGCCTGCCAGAAAGCATTTCCCTCCTAAAGTGCTGGCACAAGTCACATGACCAGGGGCAGCTGGGAAATTGACAAAATGGCTAGCCACATGTCATATTTCAAAACTGAATATAAAAAAAATCTGTTTGCTCTATTGAGAAATGGATTTCAGTGCAGAAGTCTACTGGAGCAGCACTATTAACAGATGCATTTTTTTTTTAAAAACATGTTTTCCCATGACAGTTTCCCTTTAAGAAAAATTCTTTGCCTTCATTTATGCACCTGGATGTGGTCAAAGAGGACCAGTTCCTAGAGCATTTTTAGACTAATATTTCCATGAACAGTTGTCCTATCTAGCCCCAGCTTAATGAAGGTGATTGGGAACACTGTATAAGCCAATGTCCCAATTCAATCTCTGCACAGGCCCAGAGTTTGGTGTAGTTGCCTAGTGTGGCCTATCTGCGCAACTAAATCAGAAACTTAAAGGAAAAGTAAATGTTTTTCTTTTTCTTTCTGTAAATTTGCTCTAAACAGCCCCCCAGATTAATGTACCCTAGTCCCTGCTGCAAGTCTGCTCTGGTTTCTGTGTTATCAGCAGCTTGTTTCCCCTTCTTCCTGGTGCAGAGTGAAGCCCAGCCCCTTAGTTTACTGAGCAGTCCATTTGCTGCTGTTCCACAATAGAGAGGAAGAGGGAGCCAGTGTGTGCATTAGTAAGCTAGTTTCCCCAAGCAAAAGGTGCTAAACACACTGGTCTCTGCTATGTCATAGTATGCAAATGATCTCCAGGACTAGTCCAAGAGATAAGGTCAGCTCAGTAAGCTAAGGGGCGGGGCTTCACTCTGCACCAGGAAGAAGAGGAAACAAGCTGCTGATAACACAGAAACCAGAGCAGACTTGCAGCAGGGACTAAGGTACATTAATCTGGGGGGCTGTTTAGAGCAAATTTACAGATAGAAAAAAAAAAGGTTTTCTTGTTCTTTAAGCCATACATGGCTAGCATAAGAGTAATATGTATATCCACCAATCATTGTAATCGGAAGACATTCAATATCATAAATACATTATTCACAAAGGAATTGGTCAGAAGAATGATGTCTATAGATGTCACTATTCCTTCTCCTATCCTTAGCTCCACCAACAGAAAATATGGAGTTATAATGGAATGCATTTTTTGCTCCTAATATTTAACTAGACATCATTAATACGCAACATCTGCTCTGTAAGACTAGAATCCTTTCATTAAAATAATTCTAACTAAATATTATTTGGCAGTATGCCATTAGACTATCACATACCGGACATGGCACCATTACTAAAAAAGGGAAAATGATGTCATTCATGGCGGGGTAACTGTATCTATATCAATTAATACATGGCCTGTTGATAAACCTTTGATAGCAAAGTCCAGATATTATTTATTAGCTAATATCCATACCCATGTCTTAAGGTGGCCACACACGGGCAGATTAAAACTGCGGATATTGGTAATTTGACAAATTCATAGCTTATCAGACTGTATGTGGGGGCTTCTGACGGGTCTCCCTGATCGATATCAGGCCAAATCTGGCCATAAATCAATGGGGGAGGTTTGTTTTTTCACCAGCTAGTTCATGCAGTTCTACGACCCCTCTGCACCCATTCTCTTTATTGGAATCTGATCATTTAGCCGTAGGGCCAAATATTCAGATTAGCACAATATCCCCCTGCCATTGGTGAGCATATTGGGAAAATGGATCTTATCTTGTATGGCCACCTTTACTTGTGACTGCACTCCTGCACACTGACATTAAATGGCTTACATCATATGTTAAACATAAGCCATCAACTCTTAAACCTTAGCCCGTATTATCAGCCTCAACCCACGCTAGTCAATAGTCTCATTCACTGTCCACATTCTTATACCCCCATCTCCATTCCATGCATAAACTAATTCTTCCAGTTACATTTCAAAATTTCAGCCTCAAAGTCCGCCCTGTCATTCACTGTCCTATTTCACGTCTCAGCCTGCCTTTAGCTCCACTCCAAATTCTTCTACCACTCCAGTCTTTTCAGCAAACAGCAACATTTAGGTATTATTACTGTAATCAATGGCCTCTGGAAACTATCTTCATAGCTAGGCCTGGTGTGCTTAAGTCTCACAATGGACATAGCTGACATTACATAGCTTCTAGCTGAAGGATTCAACAGGATTCTCAATTTAGGTTTCATGAGTTAGACAAGTAAACAAGGTCATTCTCTACAGCTGCAAAAAGATTTGGGGGAACAAAAGGGAGTTCCTCTCTATAGAAAGGGTGGTGAATGCATATACTTTTCCTACCGCCAGAAAAGGTTCAAGTTCATACAATACAGTAATTCAAACACTCTAGTCAAAGAGACAAGGCTATTGTGAACATGAAATAAGATCAACTATTATATTCGCCTGTTCAGAGAGGTAGTGAATGGCTTAAAGCAGCTGGCTTCTTACCTAACAGTAAATTTTGGGTTTTATTTCCCAGATAACTTGAGGCCTGTGAGAGATGTGTCGCTGATGTGCTCAAACACGGCCCTTTATTCATAGGGCTTGTTGTGTTCTTCACCTCCCTTGGGTGAGAAAGGTGAGTAATCATGAGCTGTATCTCCTCAGTGATGGATCAGGACACATAATCCAGCATATCCTTGTTCTTCAATGCAGAGGTTGCTGGTCTCTGCATGTCTGTACTGTAACCTATGCTTCATGCATTTTCAGAACCCTACCTAAAACTGAATAGGCGTTTTAACCAGTACATCGAAAAGCAGGTTGTGCTGCTAAACTGGCACTGGTATTTTTTATTTCCCTTTAAGGCCTACCCCAATCATCTTCCAGTACATAATTCACACTAATGCCTAGTTGCTTGGAACAGCAACCCTAACAGATAACAATATAAATGCCAAACTGAGGGTCTCATTAGTACTATAATCATTGTCAGAATTAAGCCAACAACACAGGCAGCACATTATTTGTTTCAAGTTCATGTGAGGCAACTCATAAATACCACTTGTTCCTAGTTTTGCAGGTAAAAGTTTCATTTCAGCTGCAGAAACAGGAACTTGGTTGCATTCTAGAGTTGTAGAGTACACAGAGTAACCTTTACACAATTCAGTGCCATGGGCAGTTATACTGTACAAATGTTGCAGCAACAATATCTGTTTGAGGGATTGGGAGGGGATCTGACATTCGTCAATCAAACTATTTTGTGAAATGAATATATGGTTCATTCCTTACTGTCAGAGGAACTGAACAATGATGCATGAAGCTCGTATGAAGTACATTTGCACAGGAAGTCTCCAGATAGCATTGAACAACTAAACCTGAAAAAAATGTAGCATTGTTTATGCAAACACAGCTTTATTACAAAAAAGAACAGCTTGTCCATCTTATCTCGAAACTTGTTTCAACCACATAACCAAAGCACCATAACCACAGAAAGCACATACATACAGAAAACACAATTTCAAGCACACTTTGACGTACTTGCTACTGACTTAAGTTGTGTATAAGTATTTATGGGTCTCTATAATATACACTAGTTCATCACGCCTACTGCATGAGATTTATGGCATCCTTGTGGCACTGGTCTTTAATATAACTCCTGACCTGAAACCTAATGAACACCTGTGGGATGAATTGAAATGCCCATGCCAGCCAGGGTTGGTTGGCAAGCATCAGTGCCCAGCCTTGTAGGTAGGAATGGAAGAAACTCCAACATCAAGTGAAAACCCCAGAAGAGAAGAGAGTAAGGGCAGCAGAAGTTATATGTTTCTCAGGTGGAAACAACCTATACCTTTAGCCTTAAATTTAGATTTAGTATGAACCTTCTATTTTAAATAAAGGGAATGGAGTACCACTGTTCAATTTCATATTTATTCCCCATCCTTGTGTGTGCCTCTGATGGGAAAGATAATATAGTGACCAAACTGTTGTGTTTGTTGGGGGGTGGGTATTACATGAAGTGAAGGTTGTGCTTGATGGTAAGGATGGCTATACATGGAGCAAGCTTTATGATTTCATTACAATTCTCAATCCTTCAGTTCAATACCAAGAATAATAAGTACATTGTCAATGAGGGTTTGAAATGGCAACTCTGTTGCCATGTATTTGCCCTATGTTATTTTGCCATATGTTAAACTGAATTCCTCCGATAAAGTCAAGACACCCAGAAGCAAAAAATAATGCCAGATTAAACACTACTTGAATCTAAAATCCCTATAAGGCAGTGGTCCCCAACCAGTGGCTCATGAGTAACATATTGCTTACCAACCCCTTGGCTGTTGTTCCCAGTGGCCTCAAAACAGGTGATTCTTTTTGAATTCATGGCAATTTTTAGTTACATAAAAACCAGGTGTACTGACAAATATATCCTCCTGTAGGCTGCCAGTCCACATGGGGGGCTACCAAATAGCCAATAACAGCTCATGTTTTGCATCCCCAGGATAGTTTTACATATTTATATTACTCTCCAACTTCTTTTACATTGAAATGTGGTTCACTGGTTAAAAAGGTTGGGGACCCCTGCTCTAAGAATATACAGTAGTAGATTAAACTCAGTGACATGTATCAAAGTATTGCTGAACTTCTAGAACAGAGCCCCCAACCCTTGAGCAACATTCAGATGTAAAAACAGTTGGGGAGCAATACCTGGATGTTCCTGGATGGTGCAAAAAAAAGGCTGATGGCTATTTGGTAGCCCCTATGTGACCTGTCAGCATACAGGAGGCTCTGTTTGGGAATACGTCTGGTTTTTATACAACCAAAACTTGCCTCCAAGCCCGGAATTCAAAAATAAGCACCTGCTTTGAGGCCACTGGGAGCAACAGTCAAGAGTTTGGTAAGAAACGTGTTACTCATGAGCCACTGTTTGGGGATCACTACTCTAAACATATATTAGGTTAAGCCAAGGTTTCAAGCTATTTCTGAACGTCTATAACCATCAGCAAGCTTAAACTATTGTCTTCAGGAATTAAATGATAAGATTATGCACTGCGTATAAACCAGCTGCTTGCCATATCATAGCTTTATAGTACATGTTGTTTAGCTTGTATCTAAAGGGTGAGGCAGATGTGGTTCACAAAGGAAGTTACCTCTATTTATCATTTCGGAACATTTCATGCACCTTTTTTAAATCTTGCAGCTGCATCTTCACAAAATCATGTGCTAGAAGGTTATGCTTTAACCATGATACATTGTCAAATGACAATCATACTGATGGATGGTAGATAAGAACCAACAGGCTCAGCTAATTTAGCATTTTTATTTCTTAATTAATCTTCTTTTTATACAACATACCATTGTGTATCACACCCTGTATGCAGAGCTAATATGCCTCTGCTGGGGATTAATAAGTAATTGAAATTCTTTCCACTATAAATTAAACATCAATAATAATAATGTTTATAATAAAGGAATGCATTGCACATAGTGTTACCTCCCCATACTTTAAGGATCATGACACAAGCTTATACATTTTAAAGCACCATTGGTGAGTGCCTTGCAATCTGGGGTGCTTGTGATGCAATTGAATTTTGGAATCTGGGACAACTAGTACCTTTTGCATTACCACCATAGGCAGCGGCAATTAAAACACATTGTGTACCATGGCCCTAAAGCAAAAATTGGCAAGTAACATGTAGGAAAAACAATAGTCCCAATAAAGTTCGAGACACCTGGGTGATCTAGCTATCTAACATGGCCATAGCTTGCTCGTTGAAGGATCAAGGTTCATCACATTAGTGCTTGCATGGCAGTGAGTGAAATGGCCAGGGCTGCCATCAGGGGGGCACAGGGGGTAAAACTGTACTGGACCTGGGCCTGAAGGGGGGCCCAGCTGTGCTGAATTTTTAGAAATATGCAGGCCCCCCTTGTGAGCTCTGAAGCCGTGCCGCCTCTTCGGAAGTCCTGCATGCCGTAAAAGCTGAAGTTCCAAACTGCCGAAGTCACAAAATGGCTGGGGTTGGGCAGTGCCCAGGGGGCCCCTTGATTTCTAATGGCAGCCCTGGAAATGGCTGAGGTATACAGTAATCAATAATGTCCTTTCCCTCATTACATTGATCTGCAGGGGCCATCTTTAGGCTCACAACCATATAGCACATCAACAAGGTAATTTTTGAGGTTGGCAATGATATTCACACTTGCTTGTACAGCCTTTGTCCTTTTGAATGACAGTCAAAACATGTTTTGTCAGTCAAGAACAAGGCACTGATAAGATGACTTGCTTTGAAGAGCAATGGTATTATTTTCATGAATTATGATGACCTCATAGGTGGACACATTAGTTCACTGAATTCAGACAGAGCAATAGATCAGGGTGTTAAGTTTCCATGTTGTTTTGGCAGTTGCAGTCCTTATTTATTTTTTCTGTTCTAGGATTCTTAACTTATAACATGACTTAGGGGCAAAT
>CM044445.1:104035496-104089157 GCA_024363595.1 Xenopus borealis
GGACCTGGGGGGACCTGGGGTTTTCCAGATAACAGGTCTTTCCATAAGTTTGAATCTAGAAAATCATTTAAAAATTCAAATAAACCCAATAGGCTGATTAGGATTCATTATATCTTCATTTGGATCAAGTACAAGGTACTGTTTTATTATTACAGAGAAAAAGGAAATCAGTTTTAACATTTTTGATTATTTGGAAAAAATTGAGTCAGCCTTGGCATAATTCAGAGTTCTCTGGATAACGGGTTTCCAGATAATGACTCTCATACCTGTACCAGAATTCCTACATTGCTTTTATACCAATTATGAGCAATGAGTATTGATTCCCAGGATTGATCCTTTCTGTATAAGACTATGGACACGTGTGCGGATTTCTGCTGCGGTGCATGGAGCATGCATAGATACACTAGCGCAATGTGCCATTGGCTACGCTTGAAACTGCTAGCTAGCGTATTTACGCAGTGGTTGGCTTTTTTTAAAAACTGCACCACGGACTGCAGCATGTGTGTCCATAGCTAGTGCCAGAATTGGTAGGACAACATATGAACATTTCTTCAACATATGTGTCTTCTCCTGCTGAGATAATCACAAGAATTCTTGTAGAGGAAAGAACAGAATGTACCAGTCTCCAATAGATGATCTTATCATGGGGGGGGTGAAAGTCAAAGTGGCAACCTCAGCATAAATAGAATCTATATAAGAGCTTGGCACATCTTGTAGGCTGTATATTTCCCAGTTATATGGTAATGCAATTTTTATTCAATAAGATATATTTAAACCCTTATGTGCACGGTGCACTGGGTTGAACCATATCTTTCAAAGCATCTATAGCAACAGGATGAAGAGATCAAGCTAACGTCATCTCAAAACCTCACTCTCACTCACAGCGGAAAAGCCTCAATGAAGCATTCAGCTATAAAGCTGCAAATGAGCTAATGATTTACTACTATATTTTTACCTAGCGATTAAGTATATATGAAAAAAAAAGCAGCACTGTTAGGGTCATGGAGCCATGGTGTATTGTTAGGGTGGAACATTTCTCAAATTCTCTACCTGTTGCTTATTCTCTTTTTTCCCTTACCAGCCATGCTGATATCCTCCTTTCTTGTATGTGTTTTTTTTTTTTTACCCTTGACTTACAGCAAAATAAAATGTGAATCATGCGGTGCAGGGCCAGTAAGCCTTGTGGTAAATCCTGTTATCTCTTATATGCAATAGTAATGTAGCAGTGTAAGTAAACATGCTGCAAAGCAAACATGGTGAGCAATGGAGAAGAGGAAGTTCAATATATTTACGAAGTGATGTTGGTCCTTCAATATAGATGTATAGGGAACAACTGATGCAAGAATGAACTAAATGCATATCTACTATGTCTTTTCATTGTTAAATTACAATCTATTAGCAAGCTATCAGTCTCCTGGTTTCATTGTCCGTTGGTTAAATGTAGTTGCCATATAGCTCCAATGTTAAAGGTGAAGGAAAGCTACCAAGGCAGCTTATTGTCAATAGATTAGCTACAACAGTGCAAGCTAGAATGCCATTTTTATTCTTTAGAATGCTTTACCATATCTGAGTAAACAGCTCTAGACGCTGTCTCTGTTTAGTCAGGATATCAGATGCCATATTAGCTGGCTGTGACATCACCTCCTGCCTGAGTCTCTCCCTGCTCCCTCATAGCTCTGAGCTCAGATTGCAACAGGGAGGAGGGAAGGAAAGAGGAGCAAACTGAGCATGCTCAAGCCCTAGCTCTGGAGGTTTATGCTAAGAACAGGAAGTTTGATACAGAAGCCCATGTATACACAATAGAAAAAAAATGTGTTGTTTCTTTTAACAGAGCTAGACCTTTCTGACAAAGCTTACTTAGTTTTAACCTTTCAATCTCCTTTAATAAATGAGGACCGAGTACATATTTAATAATGACAGAGGCAGAAATGCTTGAGCACTAAGGGGTGCAAAATTGGGCTGCTTAGGGCTTATCAGTAAAACTCTTGCCCTTCTGTCATCGTCAGTAGTGATGGGCGAATCTCCCCCGTTTCGCTTCGCCGAAAAATTAGCGAATTTCCAGCAAAATTCGCGAATTGGCGAAAAAATTTGCGAAACGAAATGAGTCGCGTTTTTGACGCGCGTTGCGTCGTTTTCGTCGCGTCATTTTTTTACGCGCATTGCGTCGTTTTCGTCACATTGCGTCAAAAACACTGCGCATCTCGTTTTTTTCGGCGAATTGTTTTTGGCGCATTTTCGCTGGCGTTTCGCGAATTTATTCGCCAGCGGCGAATCGCGGGAATTCGCCACAAATTCGCCTCTGGCGGATAAATTCGCCCATCACTAATTGTCAGGTGCAGCCTGAGTTAAACTGGTCTTTTGGGTACAAGTACAGTAAATACAAGCCTCCTTAGCACTTTAGTGGCTTCGGACATCCCATAGCTTGCACATCTGAATAATGCAAAAACAGAAGTGTTTCAGTGAACACCCATGTGCCAACAACCTACTGTCCCCTCTATCTGAAAGGCTGCTGAATGCAGGAGGGCCCATTTGGTTGCATGTAAATAACGGGGTCCCCAACAGTTTTTACCTGTGAGCCACATTTAAATGTAGAAGGAGGGAGGAACACAGGCATGAAAAGTGTTCCTAGGGGATGCCAAAAAAAGGGTTTTGATTGGGTATTTGGTTCCCCTGGCAACCTACAGAAGGCGCTACCTGGCAGTACAAATGTTTTTAAAGCAACCAAAACTTTCCTCAAAGCCAGGAATTCAAAAATAAGCACCTGCTTTTAGGCCACTGAGTGGGAGCAACAGCCGAAGGGTTGGTGAGCCACATGCTGCTCTGAGCCACTGGTTGGGGTCCACTGTAGTATAGATTGTGCACAACTGTTCTCTCTGCAGTGTAAGGATGTTCTCCAAACTACTTGTGGTTCATTGCATCATTTCTGCTGTGTAGCCTCCTCCAGACCAGACAGCTTGCACAATATACTTATGTACATATATGTCAGTATTGTACATTCCCAGGGGCATTTCTGCCATTAAGATATCAGACAGGCTTCACTCTTGTAAGGGCAGGCCCGGATTTGTGGAGAGGCCACCAAGGCCTGGGCCTAGGGCAGCAGGATTTTAGGGGGTGGCATGCTGCCCAACCGCACCCACATTGGTTCAGAAATTAAAATTTCCTGTGTGCCAATTCCCATTGCTCCATCCTGATGATGAAAATGTAAGCAAATAAAAAGGAGGGGACAGGCAAACCTCTTAAAGGGGTGGTTCACCTTCACGGTAACTTTTATTATGTTATAGAATGGCCAATTCTAAGCAACTTTTCCATTGGTTTTTATTATTTATTTGTTATAGTTTTAAAGTTATTTGTCTTTTCGTCTGATTCTTTGCAACTTACAAATGGGCGTCGCCGTCCCCTTCTAAAAACACAAATACTCTGTAAGGCTGCAAATGTATTGTTATTGCTACTTTTTATTGCTGATCCTTCTATTCAGACTCTCTCCTATTCACATGCTAGTCTCTTATTCAAATCAATGCATGGTTGCTAGGGTAATTTGGGCCCTAGTTACAAGACTGCTTAAAATGCAAATTGAAGAGCTGCTGAATAAAAAGCGAAATAACTCAAAAACCGTAAATAATAAAAAATTAAAACAAATTGCAAATTATGTCAGAATGTCGCTCTCTACATCATACTAAAAGTTATCTCAAAGGTGAACAACCCCTTTAACTGTCCCTTTTTTGGAGAGACAGCTCAATCTTCAGTCCCTCTTTTGTACTGGAAAGTCCCTATTTTCTCTGCACTGAACAGCCAGAAAAAGAAAAAAAGTTTCTAACTTAATTTGCCTTTGGCAGAGAGCCCAGAACAGCTAACAGATGCAAATAAGATACTTTGCAACAATTTTGAGATAAGAAAATAAGTAATTGTAACAGTTTAGATAAGGAGAAATATTTTTTTCATAACCTGCCAAATTTTGTCAAATGAACATGGTAATTAGGGGGTGTGGCCACAAAATGGGGCATGGTCAAACAAGTAGCCAAGCTACTGGCGAAAAAAAATGTTGTCCCTCTTTTTACTTCCAAAATGTTGGGAGGTATGGGACAGGGGTGACAAACGACAGCAGGCCTAGGGGTTAGTGATGGGCGAATCTACCCAGTTTCGCTGTGCAGAAAAATTTCGCTGGAAATTCGCGAATTGGCGAAAAAATTTGCGAAACGAGTCGCGGCACGTCATTTTTGACGCAACACTGCGTCGTTTTCGTCGCATCAAAAATGAAGCAACGAAAACGAGGCGGTGTTGCGTCAAAAACGACGTGTCGCGACTCGTTTCGCAAATTTTTTCGCCAGTTTTCGCTGGCGTTTCGCGAATAAATTCGCCCATCACTACTAGGGGTGGCCGCAATGTAAATCAGGCCCTGTGTGAGGGGAGACAAATACCTACCAGTAGCAGAATATAAATGCAACCCCACGGAGACTATGCAAGAATAACAGAAAAATGTTTTGAAATCTTTAACGAATGAGACCTGAACTTAACTGGACTAGACCCCTTTATTGTTCATTTCAATGGAATATGCTGGTGTGGAGCAAGAAGTAAAGTGTGACTTTAGTTTCAGTTTCAGATTTTTGCCCCCTATGTGCTCACAAAAAGCATACATATTCCCATACAACATGTTCAGGCCTAGCCCTGTTCATTATATTCATGTTATATGGGGAGGGGGTGTACTTTTACCTTTAATCAGCACACTCACATTCATAATACAGTTTCTAAACTCTTTTTGGATATACTGGAAGGAATGTAAAAACTGCAAGATGAAAGCAGTTGATGTGCCCTGGGCATAGAAAAAAAAAGGTGTTAATCTAAACTCCCAAAAGTCGCCACGATTTACCTGCCCCATTATATGGGAGGCTGCTCCCTTAATAACATAGCTCACAGGCAGATGCAAACAGATGTACCTCTGTAAATAGCCAGAGTCGGATACAAATTCTCCTACACTATAATTAAAATCTATTGGGCTACTTTGATGCTGCGAGTTAGGCTTTTCTCATAAAACACCCTTAGTAGCCAATCAGCTTCCACTCTGGGCTTTAGCGGTGAAACATATAACTGCATATAAACTACACAGATAAGTATGTGCAGGAGATATTTGCACTTTGCACTTGTGAACAGAATATTTTATTCAGCTTAGTGAGCATGTTAGAGGCTGGGAAACCGAAAGAAAGGAATTGAGCTTAGGAATGCCAGACCTAGCATCTAAAGGGGATTTAGCTGTTTACATTTAACCTTACAATTAAATCCTAATGGCTCACCCATCGTTATCTGCTTTTAGTAGGTTTAAACACTCCCTTTTAAAGAAAGGTCCAGTGTTACCCATGTTGCACCATTCGTGGAAAATTCACGCTAAGGGCTACAGAGGGTTTTAATTGGCAACACAAGTAGCAGAGGATAGTCATGGGTTGCTCCCCATTGCTAACAAAAGAAATCTCTGCTAAAGCCTACTCACAATAGTTGCATATGATTACCGGTTTTCTTTATGGAAGGAAGCTCCCTTGTACCTTTGCATTTGGCTTTCTCTAAAAACCCCAATGGTAGACAAAGGGGTTTGTAGACTATTTGCCACTCCCTCCCTGCAAGATCCCTAGTGTATAAAGTACTATTGGATTTTCCTATAAATAGAATTTCTTCCCTTAATGTTATCATTGCAGCTGGAGGTAAAATTCACACTGATGATAAAACCCGTCCCACTTTTTTAATGGAGAAGAAAAGCGATGGAGACAGTTTATTGGCAATAGATTAACTGCAATAGTGCAAGCTAGAATGCTATATTGTAGAATGCTTTACCATACCTGAGTAAAAAGCTCTAGAAGCTCTCTGTTTGTTGATAGCAGCTGCAGTATTAGCTTGGTATGACATCACTTCCTGCCTGAGTCTCTGCCTGCTCACCTATAGCTTTGGGCTCAGATTACAGGAGAGACTGGAGTGGATATTACAAGCACAGTATACCGTGAGGGGTGAGTTTGGAGCGGGTCCCCTTTTTTTCCAACTGTTTGTATTTTACTTAGTTTTAACCTTTCCTTCTCCTTTAAAGAGAAACTGTGCATTTTAAACACAAGACTTATGTATGGGAACGGGACCTATTATTCAGAATGCTCAGTAGCAGGGGCTTTCCTGTATAAGGGTTTTTTTCCTGTAATTTGGATCTCCATACTTTATGTATACTAAAAAATCATTACAGACCCTACAGAAAGGGGAGCCCAATCTGTAGGGTCTGCTTCCCCTTTAGCTAACAAGAACCCAACTACTCCAGCTTCTCTCTTATCTGCCCCGGGGAAGCAGAGCGCAAGTTGTCACATGGCAGAGAGTGGGCAGAGTCAGGGTGTTTAGTGGGTGGAGGCAGGGAGGGGAGTGGGCGGAGGCAGAAAGTGGGCAGGAGGATGGAGAGTGCTCTGGACCCCTCTGAACATTTTTTTGCAGGTGCACTCTAGTTTCACCACAGATCACTTGGGCAAAAGTTAGCTTAGGAATGACTCCTGCCTTAATGAGCTGTTTTGCATCTATACACATAACTAACTTACACCTAGGGAATCATACACTAATGCTGTTATTGATTCCATGCTTGTTGGTGTACCACAGTGAACCTCAACCAGTGGCTTACCGATTCCTCGGATGTTGCTCCCATTGGTCTCAAAGAAGGTGCTTTTTTTTTTTACTTCTAGACATGGAGGCAACTTTTAATTGTATAAAACCAGATGCACTGCCAAACAGAGCCTTCTGTTGGTTGACGGTCAACATAGGGACTACCAAAAAAAGCACTAATTTTGTACCACCCAGGAACTTTTTCATGCTTGTGTTGCTCCCCAACTCTTTTACATTTGAATGTGGATCACAATTAAAACAAGATTGGGGACCCCTGGTTTATCATAAGCATAATGTGTCTTATGAGTTGTTCTATGACTTGGAATTTGCCATTTTCCAGTGCACACTGCTTTTTTAGCCACATTGGCAAACTGCATGTAAGTTGCTAAGAACGCTACTTTGTGCATGTCATTTATTACACTAGAATTCTGTGGGGAAAATTGCAATTTGCAATATAGCCCTATAGTGTCTATATTATATTTTAGTAACATGGGTAAGAGATTGTCCAGTATAAGGGACCATGGTTGCTACAATCTGTATGACTTGGGTATATATATATATATAAGTGTTTATGCCAAAACATCAGTCTTGACTTACTAGACATGTGTTGTTATGATAGAACTGGATATAAGAATTTCAAATGGCTTCATGCCAGATTACACCTCTATTTACTTTGTGTCACAATAATAATTTTTGCTTTACAAGCCTTTGTCTAACTGGCAGAGGGACATGTTGATATACAGTAGTTCTCTCTTCGAATTTGTTTACAGCAACACAGGCAGGACATTTAATTACCATGTGAAGAGAATGGTGTTGCAGACCTCCAGTCAGTGGCCAAATAGCCAGACTCCTACAGGACTTCCTATGTTTCCTATCAGACTGGACCCTACTCTCTTTTTGGAATGCCAGTAGACAAAGGCACACTAGAGTGTGAAAGCTGGAAGTTCTACTATCTGGATCTAATAATAAACTTGTTTCTAACAATGACCTTTTAGAAGCAGTTTCCAAACTGTGTAGGTCCCACTTTAGGGAATCCCAGAACAGTGGCAAGGGGGCCAGCCTGAAATTCAGTGTGGGGTGGAATTTAGGGACAATGCTTATTTTCCCTCCTAGATACACCTGAAAGAACAGGCTGATGGACGTCTTGAGCTTCTGCCAAAACATTTACACTTTACAGAGTATATATATCATTACCATCAGTCTCTGTCCCAGTGAAGCTTACAATATAAAGTCCCAATCACATACACATATTACTTATATATCATTCCACATATAGCCTTTAGGATACAGTACCTTGGAGTGCCACACCCAGCCAATGGGCTTCCAGTAGAACACTCTTGCTTTACTTAAATCCATAGTTACAATTATGATATTTCCTGGAAAACATCTTTCCTGGAAAGGTTGTTCATTTCAATACACATGTGTAGAGGTGATTCTTGAGTTGTGCAGGTAGAAAAAATAGGATTCTACCTGTATTTGATAATTCAGCACTAAAAATGAACCATGTTCGGGTGCCTTCAAAGGTGCTTGATCAAAAATTTCCAGCCAGGCCGATCAACGAGGCAACCAATATCGAAGTCTTCTACTGATATTGGTCAACTCATCTCCCACGAAACACACTGGATATTGTACAAAAAATGTTTTTGTGCGATATTATAGGTGCATCTGTGGCCACCTTAACTATTCAGTTTAGAGAATCTGCTACCTCATGGGCTATAATAAACAGAGATGTCTTTAGGAGGGTGGAAGCAGGGGAAATCAACCAGGTCTGGGATGCTTCATATAAGCAGCTGTGTACAGTGGGGATATAAAGTAGGGTTAGCCAGTCTTCAGCTTCCAGCTGTAATGGGTTCCCAAATAAGATTGTGCCTTGGGCCCCATAGCCATTAAACACAGCCTGTTACTACAGTATATTTCATATTATGGATCTTCAGCCCTTTACATTTTATTTTTAAAATTTTTATTAAATTGTGAACAAGGTTACAGAAAACAAAGAAAGATCTGGGTCTATGAGGCCATACTGGGCCCTACTGCATACAGTAACAAGACATTTCATTTTGTGGGGTAATATCACTGGGCCTAGGTGCCCCCTCATCATAAATGAGCCATGTTATATTATTTTTTAAATACAGGTTTGGGTCCTGTTATCCTGAATGCTTGGGACCTGGGGGGTGTGTCTTTCTGTAATTTCGATATCTTAAGTATGCTAAAAAATAATTTAAACATTAAATAAATCTAATAGACTTGTTTTGCCTTCAATAAGGATTCACTCATACAACACTAATTCACTAAGTTGCAAATTTGCATCTTGGAAGACGAACGCTGACGAATTTGTTAGAGTTCTTGCACTCAGGCTAATTTGCTTATGGCAGGAAATTTTAAGTAGAATGACGCTATTTACATGGTGCATCTAATACATTACATTTACACAGATAACTAGAGATGCAAGGGAACCTTAATAAAGTCAATAGAGTTGTTTTAATGCCCTATACATAAGCCCACTGTTAAAAAATGTGCCATATGGTAGAAAATGTATGGGGGAAACCGTGTACCCAAAAAAATTTTTTGGAGATATTACACTCAAAAATGATGATAAGTAAGTAACTGAAGAGTGAGGATGTTCTATACACTCCAATGCACTTCGCCAGGTCTGAGCTGGTGAAGGCAAATCTGGCGATAGAGGTAACATTCAGTAAAATCCACATCTTAGTGAATTTGCGGAGTTACATCCATTCGCCAGAGGAAAATTTTGTCTGGCATTAGAGTGCGAAGCAACGCTAGTGTCGTCTTCGTAGGCGTTAGTCACAGGCCCGGACTGGCAATATGTGGGTTAGGGCAAATGCCAGATGGGCTGCTATAAGGTCCCATAGAAAGTCAGTATTTAGTGGGCTGTTGGGGACTGTTTGGGCCTCTATATGAGTTGATTGGGCCTCTGTGTACCTGAAATGCCAGGGCCTATTTTGATTCTCAGTCCAGTCCTGGTTAGTCACTTTGCCCTTTAGTGAATCTGCCCCTATGGGTGACTTCCTTCCTGCAATTCAGAGCTTTTTTGATAACAGGTTTAAGGATAATGCATTTCATGCTTGTACAAAAGACTTCTCTTTATGAACACTGTTCATTATCAAATGAAAGTACCCACGTGTAGAAATGTTTGACCTGAAATCAATATCTTCAACTTGGGAGACAATTGTAGTTGGCTTCTTGTCAATGTCCTCCAGATTTTGTTGGTCCTTAGCTTCTACCTCAGGATATTTCAAAGCTGAGAAATACTTAGCATGGTGTGGACAATAAAGTTTTATTGATAGGCAAGGCTCTATAATATCACACAGAGCTTCACTGTATTATTGTGCTAGGCAGTAAAGTCAATTCGCACAGAAAATTCTCCATGTGGCTCATGTGGCCTTTTCTGTAACAGTACTGCTAGTAAGGTTCTTCGCTTATCAGAGGGATACTGGGAGCTGTAGTTTTACAAGTGGTTGAACTGCATACTAAAAGCATGACAAGATTATTTAAACAATGTCATTAACATTAAAGAAAATTTTTACATTTTGACATATTGATGCTTAGAGCAAATGTCTTGTCTGCCCTACTCTGGCTATAAAGCATGAGAACTAATGACATGTAAGGTATTTGAAAATGCACATGTGAGAAATTCTAAAGGAATTCTGTGTGGGCTGTTATGACCAATATTCTGGGGGTGCCCCTGACATAGTAGTTGCCTATTATTATTGTTGATGTTTAAGGCCCCTTGTCTGTCAAAATTAAACAACATGGTGCTCAAGTGATGCAGTAAGACTATGGTTACAACCTGAAGTAGATGAAGTGTCCAACCATAGAGTATCCAGCCTGCAGCTCACCTACTACCAGAGAGTAATGGAAGTTCAGAAAGAGTTGCAGATCTATAGGTTGAACACTCTTGGAAGCATCTTGACATTTTTCTCAAAGAAGCACTTCTGGTGCCACGGCCTAGGTAAGTAAGTCCTTTTTCTCTTTGTGGTCCTCAAACCATCCCTGATTATAATTTGAGAGAGAAGCAGTGAGACAAGTTGAGCACCAGAAACATAAAAGACAAGAGAGCTTATTTATGAAGACCAAATACACAAGTGCAAGTGGGGTGCAAATTCAACACCCTTAGAGCTTATTCAGTAACTTCTGTGCCCAGGCAACTCTTTATTCATGTGGAAAGTGCCTGTAGGGGATAATGATGGGTTAGGGTGTATAGGGCAAAAATATGTCAGCTTGCATATGTCACACTGTTGCCTGTGGAGAAAAAAAGTAGTTTCGGTTGGTATTGGCATTTTCTACCGCTGTGTTTTTCCACTGGTGGAGGAAAAATTAGTCATGAATAAGAAAATGACCAGGGCGCTAACGATTATGGGTAATAAATAAAGAAAACTGATAACTATACAGTTTTCTTAAGGAGTAAACCAGCCTTTGTCAATATTACCCATAATCTCAAGTGTTTCATTCTCTTCCTCCTGCCCAAAATAAATATGTTCTTCCCAACATAACAATCACATCTATTATACATGATCTGGAAAGGAAACAAGATAAAGCCCATACCTGCTGCTACAAGTTCTGTTTTGAAACCACTCACTTCTAAGTGCTTTGTAAATTTGGCTTCTGTATTGTTGGCTGATCTGATTGATATTTTCTCCAATCCATGTCCCATTATTAAGAGCTGTGCATTCACGTCTTCTGCCAACAAAGCAGTTAAGCTGCCCGTTCAGGAAAACAAAGGCATAAATATGCTGGCGGCCTTAAAGGAAAAGTACAACAGGACGGAATGCTTATGCAGTGATTTGTCCATAAAATGGCCTTTGACTTATGAAGGCCTGGATTGATTCCTTAGTCAACATAATACTGCATCCTCATTGCCTTTTAAACATATAGTCTAAGAAAAAATAAAATGGTGAATGTTTGTTTAAATTCCCTGTAACCCAATGCTAGGTGTATTGTTGACACTGTTCTGTCATGAAGGGAAATAAAGGACCATGGAACCTGATGTAGGGCTAAATAGTACACAACTGGATTTACTGACAAAGAGATATGAGATGTATAATGCAATATCAGGCAGTGTGCAAATTTATGGAAGGCAATCTTGGATGTAATATCAGATTGTTGGGCGATCCATACGGGATCCCCTTGTATGAGACTTACATGCAAATATTATTAACATATATTTCTAAAGTGCCAACATATTTCATATCACTATATACAGGTAGTGTCGCAACTACCTACAGCCAGAACTCCACCGCCAAAGAATCTTTGTTGGGGCCGGTGAGTACAACCATAGCAACCCGCACCACCAAAGAACATGGCCCCCCACTGCAATGCTTTCTTTTAAGATGTAAGTGGTTTGGGGACAGGAGTGGGGCAGGCAGCTGGTTACTATAGTTTCTACATAGGTCTGCTTTCTCTATAGTCAGGTATGGGATCTGTTTTTAGGAAACATATTATCCAAAAATCTCTAAATTACAGAAGGCAATCTCCCATAGACTGATATTATCCATATAATACATTTTTTTAAGAATGATTTCCTTCCCATTGATCTATTATAATAAATTATTTAAAGTTTTGCCTAAAAGTGATTTCCTTTTTCTCTGTAATAATAAAACAGTAGCTTGTACTTGATCCAAACTAGGATGTAGTTCATCCTTACTGGAGGTAAAACCAGCCTATTGTGTTAATTTAATGTTTATATGATTTGTTAAGCAGACATAAGGTATGGAGTTTAAAATTATGAAAAGATCCCTTATCTGGAAAACCCCAGGTCCCAAGTATTCTGGATAACAGATCCAATACCTGTACCCATACCTTTTCTAGGGTGCAAGCGTGTAATTCATGTCAAATTATGGTAAGTGTAACTCAGTGAGCACCTTCAATTACACTGGAATTCTGGATAAAAACACTGCTTTGCGGTAAAAAATATGGAGATTTTCATCTGAATTTTGTACTGTGCACAATGCACTGTTTTTGTAAATTAACCCCTTTAAAGAAGGTTTTGGGGTGATAGATAGGGCTGCCATCTGGGCAGTATGTGGCTGGTAAAAATGATGGTTGATCCCAATGCTATTAATAGGGAAAAAAGATAAATATATAGGAAGGCCAGTGTTTTTAGTATTTTTTTCCAGAAATGGTGGCAACCCTAGTAATAGAGCATCAAACTGCTGCAAGGAATATAATAATGTTTTAAGTTCAGGGAAGAGACTGTTATTTAAATAAAGTCACCAACAAGCAGATCTCAACCGAATTTGTTAGTGATTGGATCACACAAAAGAGATCTACAGGCACCTCAGATGAGGTCCGCATCAACATGCCAATGCACTCCTCATCAAACAGGAAAACCAAACCTGCCAGATTGATATTTGGAGAATTTATAGGCAGATATTAGTAGGGCAGGCCAGTCCATGGCATCATAAGGACAGTCACCAGTTTTTAATGTGTATGGCCACCTTAAGGGTAATGTAATAAAAGGTGCAAAGTTTTTTACTGATGTAGTAACATAAAGCAACCAATCAATAGGTGACACCCATTTGCTGACATATAATTGGTTGCACCTTTTATTACATTCCATTTTATTACATTAGCTTGTTAACTGAGAGTTTGTTTTATTTATATAAGTTTACACCCAATCTGATTTTGCATTATCTTACTGATAGGGTCCCTATAACTGCTTCTATGGCAGAATTCATATAGTCCAGCCTCCCTAACAATTCCATGTGTGAGTTCTGGGGAAAAATTCATAAAACTGGTATTTGAAACTGGATTCAAAAGACAACATTGCCGATTGGTTGACTAAAAAATACTCCAATAGAAAGATAATCTGACAGCAGAAGATTGCAGAACCCGATGGCCTATTTACTGTGTCATTTACCATTCTTTAGCTTTAGTGACATTACTGGGACATGGAATGTGGTTTTCTTTATGCAAATGTCTTCTTAAAAACCTGAATCAAATATGATTTTTAAAATATACACTTTAAAATCGTTTCAGTAAATGTGAGTCATCATATTCTTTTCAGTGCAGGAGCTGCTACTTCTCTCGGTGGTTCTGGAGTCCCATTATGACTTGAGTAACTTCATTGTGACATTATACACCACAACCAGATAAACCCTAGGTATAGTATATTACTGCTCAAAAAGGGTTAAGTTAAAGGGATACATAACGTAACAATGTAGTTGTTCCATCAACATCCACCAAGTTCAGGCCAGATATTATTATATAATAATCCAGGTCAGGGGATAGATATTCATCATTTATATATGTACAAACTCATATTTTAATGATGGCTTTTGTAATAGGCAATATTCCCTGGCCCAAGGTATGTTCTCACAGCTGGTTTGTATGCTAATTCCCTGGGCTGTAATTAAGCTTTCGAACTCCAAGGTAACTTGTGACTTTTAGAAGGTAACTGTGCACCAAACAGTATCCATGATTATAATCCTGCTTCTGGTGCTAATTATTATCAAGAAACAATGTAGCCCTCAGCATAGAGCAATTTCCTCAACTTGCAGACATCCCAGTCATTCCTTGCAAGTGCTCACCCTAAAGGAAATCCAGGCCTTTGGTGTCAGACCGGAGCAACTCAAACTGGAACAAAGCTCCATTAACCTGACTCAGCAGCAACAACAACAAGCTGCAATTAAAAGCTAAAGGCAATCTGCTAGCAATGCCAGGCATAATTTTGGGAAAGGGTGGCTACTTGTTGTTTTCCTCAGGAAGGGTACATTGTTTTCATTACTGTAAAGGGAGGGATCCATTTTATAATGAAAACTAGCTGGTTGTTATGTAATAGAATATAGGATGTGGAAAAATGGCTTCCACTAAATGTAGGCTCATGACACACACTTGAACCATGTTTGCTTTAAAGGAAAATTATCATGTTCTGGGTGCCATCAAGATGCCCCTCCATTTTAGTATGAGATTCTCTAGGGACTAGATTAAAGTCCATGGCATTTAAAGCGTACTTCATATTTGGGAAAGACTTAAAGTCTTTGCCCTTATGTCAGCTCCCTTACCCTTAACTTGAAGGACTCATTGGGGCTAACATTGGGGACATTTGCTGGTAAGAGTGACCCATGACACCAATTAGCTATAGGCTTTGCTCTGCCAATTGCAAGTAAATAAATCAATCTAACTGGTTTACTGACAGGGGTAGGTGTTGCCAGTATGAGTAAAGGGGCACCTCTGCATCTATGGAACACAGCAGAGGATTGAAACAATACATATATTTCAAATGCTCCTACCATCTGTGACTCAAAAGTAAGCAAACTCTGTGAAACTAATATTGATCTATCTATCATCTATCTGTCTATATCTATCTATTAATAAGATATATTTATATACAACTTGGCTGTTTCACTCTGTTTGTCCTTTAGCCAGCAAAATATTTCATCATGCTGGGGTTTCCCATAGTGGAAATATTTAATAATGCAATGTATTTCCTTGCTCTACAACTTTTCTCAGATTCCTACATTAGCATTTTTTATGCAAGCTGAACCATATAATTTTAATACTTACTCAAGGGCCAAGACATGTTCAGGCTTGCATAATTATTATTAGTGTCCCTTTATTATCATTATTATTGACACACATTTATACAGCATCAGCATGTTCTGTAGGTCTGTACAATAGATAGGTAGATACATCGAACATACAGATTTTATTTCAGCCAATGCAGCCAATCGCCATTATAAAAAAGGCTCAATAGAGCTTAGAACCTAAATGGTGTTATTCAGCCATTGAGGCTATATGGAAAGGAATAAGTATACATATAAAGGGAATGTACACTATCCTATAAACTTGAACGTGCATAGAACTAGTAAAAAATGAAATCGTGAATTTTTAATATGTGCTAACTAACCCCTTGAACACAGGAATTCTTATCTAAACAAGAGAGTATATGTTTGTGTAGTGGGCAGGCACGTAACTGCCAGGTCTACTCATGCCAACAAACAGTGGAATGTTCCTTCCATCCATTTCTGTGCTGACATGAATTATTTGCTGACTCTTTCACAATGAACTTGCACAAAGCGCTATAAAACGCTAGCATGCTGATGCACGCCTTCTCCAGAATTGTATAGCATAACACATTAGCGGACATGGTAAAAGAAGCAGGTCATGAACAGGGCATGGAGAATGGACGACGAGGCCTGGGTGTAGATTGAAAGGAAAACAAAAAAATGGATCTACATCTAGGGGAAAATGATTGTGAGTCAGTCCTTATACCAGTGATTCCCTACCAGTGGCTCATGAGCAACATTTGTTCACCAACCCCTTAGATGTTGCTCCCAGTGGCCTCGAAGCAGGTGCTTATATTTGATTCCTGGATTGGAGTCAAGTTTTGGTTGCATAAAAACCATGTACATTACCAAAATGAACCTCCTGTAGGTTGATGGCATACATAGGGGCTACCACATGACCAATCACAGCACTTATTTGGCACCCCCAGGAACACTTTTCATGCTCATGTTGCTCCCTGACTCCTTTACATTACATTACAGCATGGGTAATAAAGGTTGGGGATTTATGTCTAATGCAGTTGCTGGTGTCATTGACTCCCATTGCAGGATGAACCGAAACAAACTGAAGGTGTAATTATTAAACCATATTAAATCAGATTGCTCTGTGGTCCCAGAGGTTAAATGTCCCTGTATATTTTTACTGGTGTGGATAGATCTTGTCATTGGGTTACATATTTATGTACGTCATGTTTGTACATTGGATGGCTATATATTATTGCATCACCCACACCAGTCTCCAAAACTGGGTGGCAGCTTCCTTCCATTTCTAACATAATGTAGCAGGCACAGTTTCCCAGACAATTAATGGCATCATCAGGTGAGTAAGTGTCATGTAATGGTTGTGCCCATGTTTGTGGTTCATTGTTACATGATCCCAGTGAACTGCATTATATATGAATAAAGTGATATATGAACTGGGATTTTATGGGAAGGTGCCAAATAGACCTTTTAAGTACAGTGTGCATATTGTAATTTTAGATGCAGTGTTTTGTTCCTGCAATTCAAGCATTACCCTAGTTGAGTGCAAAATGGAACCAAAAGGGACACAATTATTCATGTTATCACATATTTATAAAGCCCATTGGAAATACATATTTATACATAAAAACCAATAGCTGCAAGAGCTTAAGATGGTCATTTCATTGAAATCTGGGGATTGCATCATTTCCACTGCTTGGTGTTATTTTGACATTTGTGTGTGATTTACTGGGCACAAGTCTGCTGTTTCTACTGATGCAGCCCAAAGAGGGAACTCTCGGCTTGAAGGTGGCAGTAGCTCTAGGGTTCTTCTGCCTCAATGGTCACCTCAGCAATTCAGAAGAGGAGGCTAGATGGACTTGTAGCGTGCAGGCCGAGAAATTATTCAGCACCTGACCCTAAAATTCCCCCTCCCAAGCAATATCTGTCCCGGCCCGCTGTCCCCAACTATTTATCGACTCGTCCCCGCCCACAGTGACATCACAAAAGAGGCAGGGTGGGTGGACACAAATCTATAAATTTAGGCACCAGAAGACAGCAGTGCTAGCTCCAAAGATTTTGTGCAGTTGCAGCCTGAATGTGGGTCCCGCAGGTTTTGGGTCGGCCCACACATCAACAAGGGTTGTCTATTTTAAAGCAGATTAACTTGTGGCTGCACCCTTAACTGGCAAGACATATTATTTTCAGCAACATTAAAAAGCTCACTCTTAATTTGGCTGGAAGGTTTTATTTATTAAGTGAAAGACTAAAAATGGCTATTGCATAATTATGCCCCTTCCCTTTTGTGGGTGAGTAAGCTGTGAATATAAGTATAATAAACAGCAAACTGCTGTATCTTCCATCATTAGCTCCCAGCCTCTTTGCTTTCCACAAACATGCATGCAGTTCCTGGTGGTCATACTATTATCCAGAATACTAGGGAGCCTGGGGTTTTTCAGATAATGGATCTTTCCATAAATTTGTATCTTCATACCTTAAGTATATTAGAAAATAATGTAAACATTGAATAAACACAATCGACTGGTTTAGCTTCCAATAAGGATTAATTACATTTTAGTTTGGATCAAGTACAAGGTACTGTTTTATCATAACAGACAAAAAGAAAATATGTTTTAATCATTTGGATTATTTGGATTAAATGAAGTCTATGGGAGACGCCCTTTCCATAATTCTGTATAGGTTCCCTGATAACAGATCCCATACCTGTAGAAAGATTGTGCTACGTATCTGTAGGGCAAAGTAAAGTAGTTTGTATACATACATATGAAAGTTGCCAAAGATGTAGAAAGTATTTTGTGCAAACCATAAACCCATGAGCTATAGTTGTTATAAACATGTTCCTTTTTTTTTTAAATATTTAAAGTGAGCTGTTTGATGGGTCCCAAGCCACTACATTTGATTATTTGCTTCCGGTCCTGGATCCCATGAAATGTATATATTTCAATGAGGAGAGGGTTGTGTAAATGTATTTTGGCGTGGCAGGAACACAAATTGGAGTTGGGGGAGATGACTAGTATTCTAGAAGATGACTAGTATTCTGCCAGATACTTTCATAGCATAGATATGCACTATGATTTCTTACATTTGTATCCAAGCACCATTCAAATGTACAGATACTTCTGTGGCTGTTAATACACCTCCGACAACAGCACACAGCATGCCATTTCATCATATCCTCATATGCTCTGCTTCCCTGAAGGACTTCTAGTTGTCATCACAATACACCAGCCAAACAATGATATAAGACAAGTCTTCAATAGTCTATATACTGTACAGTATATTGTTCTTGATCTAAACCCACAAGAGAAGCTATAAATTCTGAAAGAAACAATGAAGCTATTTACTGAAAATCTTCATTCTGGATTCAGAACTAGGTTAGATTGGCTTGCTTACATGGTTCTCGGATCAGATTTTACTTATATTGGTTGTGTGACAAATGATTCATTAGTTTTACATTTCACTATGAAGAAGAAATGCACTGGACCACGTTCTAACTCTAGCTGGTCAACCTGCAAGGTTATTCTGCACATAGGCACATCTACCTGACATTGCCACCAGCATTAATTTGACATGTTCAAGTGAGTTGTTGACTATACACATAGAGATGAGTGAGGACATTCTACTCTCACCAACCATTAGCCAGAGAGTCTTGTCCAGTGACATTGTGACACCATGAAGCATGAATGGGCTCTCATCACTTGTGTTGTGTATCATATGTCTGGTGGCAGACTAAGTGCTTATTGATGGTGGGGTCTATAGTATGAATAAAATGCTTTGTTTTAGGTAGGAGAGCTCTTGAAAGATAGAAAACCTTTTTTTTCAGCTATGCACAGATTATCTCATTTGCTGTTTGAAATAAAGAGGAGGGTTGTCAACATCCATCCCTAGTTATGTATTATAGCAATTTAAACTTTTGTACATTCTAATTAATAATTACATTAAAAAAAGAGGCTCATTTGTGGGAGAAATAGGTTTTTTCAAGTTACCTTCTTTGGATTTAAGACATGAAGGACAGCAATGCTTTGAATGTCATTAATATCAGCTTGATAAGATAATGGTCGTCTTTATTAAGGCCCAAACTTAAGAAATTAAGGAAAGTAGCAATGACTACTTTTTAAAAGCTGGAGTTGATCTAGTGCATGGAGTGCACTGAGAGACGTGCACCAACAATTTGCTATGGCTGGATGGTGCTGGCCTTGAAAAAACAGTAAGAAGGATGTCACAGTCCATTAAACTCCTTTAAGGGAAATAGTAAATGAGTGTGAAGCCCATCAAAACAATGTCATGTATAATTGCAAAATAGGGAATCATTATTATTATTGTAAGCCTGCTCCACTATTCTGGACTCACAACACATACAGTAGAAATGCAGTTTGGCACAAAAGGACAACAGGGTACTGCATAGGGTTGCACTATTGACATGCAGAAATGTTCTCACTTTTGCTCCATGTTTTGAAAGCACATTGTTATTCTTGGTCTCCAGTGGAATCATACAAACATCATTGAATGTGTAGTTGACTTAACGGTCCCTTTGCCAAAGTTCTTCATTTACATTTATATATTAAGCAATTGATACATCTTAGTTTCCTTATGCTTTGGGCCAAACCCCACCCGTGGGGTTTTTTCATTGTCACGGAAAAGGAATTAGGGGTCATTTACAACCACAAGTGCATTTGCAGGACCACTAATTTCCCCATAGTCAGCTGCATGAACCCCCCCCATTCATTAAAGGTACTTGAGTCAACACTCTCCTTGTTCTGATTCAAATGCTCATATGCCTATTGACACCTCCTCATTTGAGGTGGCAGTAGCTCCAGAGTTCCTACTACAGGATGCGTCAATCATCACAGTGCAGTTGCATAAAAAAATATGGTACAAACATCTCCCACACATCAAACATTGCAAACACCAACCAGACCTACAACTCAGATTTAAGTGCAGTGATATTGAATTAATTTTAAAGCTTAGATGGAATTTTCCCCCTGGTAACAACAATTACACTGGAATTATGGGAAGAAAATGCTACACTGTGAATAAAAAAAACATAGTGATAGCATTCGAAATTGCACTTTGCCCACAGCAATATGAGGCATACATTTTAAGGTTGTTTCTTATCAGGAGTATGGCCATCTTAAAGGGCACCTGTCACCCTAAAATAGTTTCCCCCAGCAGAGGTGCAGGCTAATAAAGCCCATACTCTGTTTGGGATAAACAATAGTTTTCTTTTTGAAAAAATTGCTTCAGTCAGCCTAGGTCATCCACACCAGGAGGGAGCTCCCTGTGCAAGTGGCCATGTTGGGTAGCATGCATGCATGCTCATGCAACAATCAAACCTCACACGTGCATAATGAGCGGTTTGTGGCATATGCTCACTGTGCACATGTGTGCCCCAACATGGCGGCTTGCGCCTTTTGCCAGTGGCCTAGCACTGGAGGGGGCAATTGTTTTTAAGGAAAACTATTATATAAGTGCAGGCTCTATTAGCTTGCACCTCTAGTTGGGGAAACTATTTCAGGTGACAGGTGTCCTTTAAGGGTCTTTTGTAAGAGGTCATTTTATAAATGGCATAAGGTCCAAATCTCTCTTGTATATTCTGTATGTGTCAGTGTGGTATGCAAAAGTTTAATGAATACTATCCATACAAGTGCCCAGTATTCCATAAGTACCTCATTGCATGCATTTACCGTTAGCTGTGTGCTGTATAACTGTGGTGGCATTAATACCATTACCATTATCACTAGTAAGTAGTAATGCTCTATATTGGTCAAATATATACATAGACTAATAGTATATAACTATTAATGAAGTATTCAAGCTATTCTTATGGAACTCCATCACAAAAGTAATCAGAAAGTTGCAATATCCTGTATTTGAGAAACTCTAACCATTCTAAACCACCTGTTTATATGAGTGGAGTCTTTATGTGGTTGTGAAGAAGAGGAGCAATTCAAGGTGTGAATCCTTTTTAACTTTCCTTTGTAAACTGTATTTATAACCACCCATAACCAGCAGCAGATTAGCATCACAGCTACTCCTCTGCCTTCATATGTAGATTTAGCTCAGTCTGCGACCTGGCACAATGGCATCATTCTCAGCCCTGATCTTATATTTAAAAAAATGTTTTTACTGTCCATGGATACATAAATAAAGCTAGGGCTTTGCTTCACTCTAGGAAAGAAATTGGGAGACACTATACAAGAGGGCGTGGGACAAGTCCAAACGAGCCTTGCAGGTGTTTTCCTTAACTGTGACAAAATGCTATTAAGATTCAAAAATATTCAGCCCCATTAGCTGTTTAAACAGTCAATAAATGGGCACAGTTTTTAAAGATATTGCATGTATGAATTTCTAATAGATCCTTGTCATTTAATGTCACCACTTAAGATTGCAATCTGCTTGTTGTACCTTGGGAGCTGAATTTTATACACAGTAATAAGATGACCAAATTCACAGACAGCCTGTTGCACAAGGCAATGTAACAAACACAGCATGTATTTATATGCAAACTACTATGCTTTTTATGACTAAGCTGAAATGTGATCCTCATTCAGTGGCTTGTGAGCAATATGTTGTTCTCTTTTGATGTTACTGTTGTGTTTGGTAGCTGAGGACGAGGAGAGAACAGTGCTTTATTAGCAGGTTCATGCAGCCATTACATAACAGCAGTAAGTCTTACTTTCACTTTCAACTGTACAGAAAGTCCTGTGTATGCACAGTGCCACCTGCAGGCCATTTGTATAAACACCAAAGTTACTCCCAGTGACATCACAGCAGGTGCTTATTTTTGAATTTCTGGCTTGGAGGCAAGCTTTAGTTGCACAAAAACCATGTGTACTGTCAAATAGAATCTCCTGTATCCTGACTGTCCATGTAGGGGCTACTACTAGCCAAATACATCAGGCATGTTGCACCCCTAGGAACTTCTGCACAATTACCCACCTGCTTACAAAAAATTATTTGCATCTGAGATAATATTCTTTGAGACTTACCTGTACCTTCAATATGTGCCATGGGTCCAGTCAGTTGGATATGCTAAAAGCCATGTCTTGTTTGGACAGTGGTAGTGCTGTGGCACAAATGCAATTTATAATAGTGATGTTGATAAACCTAGACAAGGAAGATTATCCAGAACAGCTTTAGCTAATACACATACTGTATCTCTAATATAAAGAGAATGTAAGTTGACCCTCAATTTCTTAAGATAAGATATCTTATTAAGTCAAGCACTAAGTGATTGATAGTTGCCATGCTTTAACCACCCCTACAGGTGCCTAATAAAATGTTCTTATATCCATGTAACAATTGTCTGACAAGTAATTGTCAAGGCAAGGGCTTGCATTTGAATATAATAATTAATGGGGCTGTGTTCATTGCATTTTGTGCAGCTTATTTTGGCCCACTTATAACAATTGCGTTCAAAGTGCCCCATTGTGCCACAGTTCCAGATTTAAAAGCTGAAAATAAAAGGTGAAAATAAAGGGGTGAACTCTAAGGTTTATGTTCAATTAAAATCCAAGCAGGACTTTATCTGTCCAGAGTTAAGTCAATGAAAGCTTTGTCTCTGAAGCACAGAAACAGAAATGTCACATGGGAGAGAAGCAGGATGATAAAGGCGGAAGAAGCTTGGAAACACAAAAGAACTCAAGACAAGTTTGACTTGAAATGTAATCCCCACTTGTTCACGGTGCTGTCATCACTTGCTCAGCCTGATTCCAAGATTGCACATTATGTAATGTTAGTTTAAAGCAGAGCACACATATATCCACCTTTGTTTGAGAAGGGACAAAAGCAAATGATCAAGTTTACATACACAACAGAATCCGTTATCAGCAAGTGGAGGAGGAAAAAAAATTATTAGGGTTTGTTTTGCAGCCCGGAGTTCTATTTTGAGATTCAAGGACACATGAAGATCAAAAGAGAAAAACAATACTTACCTAGCAACTTGCTCAAATGATTCTATGAAATGCAAGGTATTTACAAATACTCTGTTTTTATAGGGCAGAAATTCATAAAACTTACCTACCATAACTTTTTGGTTTTATAGCTGAAACAATAGATAGGCCTGCATAATCTATTTTTCCCAAGTAAACATTAGACTTTGCATATATAAGCCAAGATCTGGTGATGAAGGCTCTGCCGCTCTCCTATTAGCTTAGTGCACGTGCAATATAGTTTCTGTAAAATAATTTTCTATTTTCCTATCTTCTATGCAGATTACAGTGGTAATATCTATGATCATCAATCGCCATTCAAAACGCAAGGCGAGCATCCAGTGTAATTTAGAGGCCAAGGTGGAAGTTATTGTATAATATTGGACAGGTCTTAGGACTACTGGCCCGGAGGGGATGCCCGCCGTGGCGATCCTTCCTCTGTGGCACCTGGTTCTCCTATGGCGCGCCCTTCCGGATTTTACGTGCCATGCGCAAGACGTCATCATGTTTCAGATTCAAATATTTAAATGGGCCTTGGGCCAAAACTCATTGCCTGTTGTTATGTCTAATTTGCCTGTCTGCTTTGCTGAACTCTGACAATACTAATCTCTGCCTTCCTGACTATTCTTGAACGCTGCCTGTACCGACCTGGTCTGTCTGACCTTGCTTGAACTCTGCCTGAGCGATCATGCCCCTTTGGTTGCCCAGAACAATTTCTTTGCTCCTCTCAAATTAAGACCTGGTGGCATTTGAGTAGCTGAGAGCTCCTAAAGGCAGAAGACTGAGCCATGGCCAGGAGCCTAGCACTTGTTCTGAATTTAGGGAGCCATTTGTGACAAAAGGGGTCCCCAACCCTTTATAACTGAGAGCCACATTAAAATGTAAAATGTTTTGGGGAGCAAAACAAGCATGAAAAAAGTCCATGGGGGTGCAAAATAAGGTCTGTCATTGGCTATTTGGCAGCCCCTGTGTGGACTGGCAGCCTATGCTGGTTTTCTACTTCACAGAATGGCAATCTTGCAGTTGCAGTATAACATAAAGAAGTTCTGATATGCATTAAAAGAGATTTAAACATTAAACAAGCAAAACAATTAAAGAAATGCCTGCCCAACACCCCTAGTAGGATTTCCAGGATATGAACTGTTTACTTACATCTATTTCTGCAGGAAATTAGTTGCAGTTTGTGGTTCATCCAACATAGCTGCTATTAGGAGCATAAAAGTGTTCCCTGCAGTTGACTGTGTATACGATGGCTTCAACTTGTACCTGCCACAGTACCTGCCATTCAATATTCATTTACTAATGGAATGAATGCCAAGGACTTGTGGTCCAATCTAAATGTGCCAATAGTCTTAGCATGTGATTCCCATTGTAAATGACTCCCAGAATTTTGTCCAATAATATCTTGTCTCATGTGCCAAAGTTCTAAGAAATAGCAAACTGGAGATTTGACATTTAAATGTAATTTCTGTGCATAACTTTCTTAAAAAATGGTCCTAGTTTCTGGGATTAGTAGGGACATCCCAGGTACTTATCCGCTGAAGTGCCTTTGACTCTCCCTTCTTGCATGATAAACTCTTAATATAAGATATACTCTTCAGTGGAGCATCATTGGGGTGGCCCATCCCGAGTCTAGTGTCTTCTCATCAGATCCAATGTGTATTTGATCCAACCTACTACTAGTGTAGCACTGACTATACCCAAAATCTTTGCAAACCCTGCATCCTGCCACAGCTCTCATTTCTACTTACATTTATGAATGTCTCTCCATTCTTCTCAAAGACAAACACTTTTTCTGCCAATACTTTACTCTCATGCTGCTCCCTAACATTGAAATTCCATCCCTGAACTCTCCCAGAAGGTGCCTTCCTTGGACCTATTCAAAATGATCTTGAATACTATTTTTTTAAGTACTAGTGCAGCAATGGATTTATTCTTGATACTTCCATAGTCTGGCTTCTTCCGAAAATGCTGCTCAAATGCCTGCACATATTATCCATGGGTCAATAGGTTATTGAACCATTTAGGTGGCTCACAAACAACATGCTTCTCAAAGCAGATGCTTATTGTTGAGTTCCTGGCTTGGAGGCAAGTTTTGGTTGCATAAAATTCAGATGTACTGCTTAACAGATCCTCCAATAGCCAATCACAGCCCATAATTGGCACCCCAGCAACATTTTTCATGCTTGTGTTGCTCCCAACTCCTTTTAAGTTGAAATGTGGCTCATGGGTAAAAAAGGTTGGGAAAACCTGCTTTAGATGTAAAGTTGTGTATGACAAATGAGTTAGACAGTCACGTGGTCCTATCTTAAAAGTAAAACTGGGTGAACTAAATACTATGCCCACAATTGTTTCCCCTCTGGGAAGGCATTGCTGGAGTAGATAGTATACTTTACATGTGTTTCATTGCACCTTAGAAAATGATAAGTTCTAAAGAGCTGTCTCAGCACTGTACATAAAAGAATAAGCCCCAGCTGCAATAAAATAGCTCTGGAAAGTAAATTTAATCAGTTTAAAATATATGTACATAATAAAGGCAGCCATTTAATTACTTGGCCATTGTGACATATGCTTAACTGCTTTACCATGTAAGGAAAACTCTTATTTCTGCCTTATTGCGCATACAATTTTATCTTCATTATCTTATCTGCACAGCAATATTCATGCTGGTTTATAGCATTGCAGCTATTCATCTGCCTTGTTTAAAATCTCTTAGCATTCATTTTTATTCTTCCATAAATCCGACAAGAGATTAAAGTATAAGGCTTTAATATAGCAACCACTTTATTTAATGTTTGCGTGCACTGGGCTACTGCCAATCACTCCCATGACTGGGTCTGAAACCATTATGAGTTTCCAAAACGCAGATTACATTTACTCAGTCAGGCATATGCAGCTAGCTCCTTCCCCAATAGAGCTCCCCATTATGTGATTATGTAATAACAGGTGCAACAAGTTTTCTACAGGTCAACTCACTTATAGAATGCAACATGCATCTTATCTTCATGCACATATGTCAGTCTCCACTATACCTTATAATCCTTTGTAGCCAATCTGTATGCTTAATTCTTTTACCTGAGCTAATTTCCCGCTACTACTACTACTACCCCATGTGTGTTCATTAGGGTGCAATGTCCTTCTGCAGACTCATCTTAATTTTCTACTTCTATCAAGATGACCACCTCAAGCCTGTTTTACATGAAAAATAACTTACATTGTGAAAAGAAGGATTAAGGAAAGCCTTTATTTTAGGTTACCTGTCTGAGCATCAAATCATTATCCTGAAACCCTTATCCTTGTAACTTTTATCAACCTGGGGCCTCTAAGATGAACAAGCAATATTTGTAGAACGTGAAAAAGGTGAATTATGGGTAAGATCCCCAAAGTGAATCTGGACCAAAATGGGCTGATCTGATCATTTGGTCCTCGGGCTGATGTGGCCTTTACTTGATAGGATTTCTAGCCATGCATTGGTTGGGCATGACCCATACATGGTTGGGGCTGCATTTGGAGCTTATATTGCACCATGTCTGAGGTGCCACCACCAGATTTTTTTCAAATCAACTATTCTAAAAAAATTGATATCTTTATTGAGACTTTTATTTTCTTGTGGTGTCCCCATTTTATCATTATGGTTTATCTTCTCTCATGGGCTCTTGGTCCAGGATGGCTCAACTGGGCATCAGTAAACTCAGGCCTTTGCTTGATATTATTTCCATACAGATATTAGTTGGGCAGGACCCATATATGGGAGGGGCAGCATTGGAAGCTTATGTTGCACCATGTATGAAGAGCTTTAGGGAGCTATATTGGGCTGGAGGAACATAAATTTATGAATTTGTTTCTCCAACTGCCTGTACTAAAAAATTGGTGTCCTCTATTGTAGATCAACAAACCCCAAAAGATAATTGAACATCTAGCAAACTGCATTTGTTAGAGATGGATTTATGGGGGCTCAGTTGCTAATGAAGCTAAAATTATACCATGCAGGTACTCTTAACAACCAATAAGCAATTAGTTTTGAACAGTCCGCTACAATTTAGACTAAAGCTGGCCATACACAATAAGAAGCGGATCATTCCCCCGATATGCCCACTAATGGCTAATGGGATGACCAATTGGAAGCCCCCATACATTTAAGCTACCGCATTGGTCTAAAGGACCAATTTCGGCAGCTTTATCTGCCTGTGTATGGCCTCCTTAAGTCCTAACCCAACAATTTCACTTTATTATGGGGACCTATTCTTAACATTATGTGGACCCTACATCTGCTTAAAATAAACTAAAAAGAAAAAAGACAGATTTTTATTGGCAGTATTTGACTTCTCTAAATTTACTGCCCCCTTTCAAACACATGAACTAAATTTAGATTTTCCATCTGGGATTATGGGCTCTGTAACAAGAAACAGAACTTGCTTTTTCATTCTCCTTCCTACTGTGAAAATGGCTGTTCCTAGTGACAAAGCAGTACCTTGCAAGCACACAATTAGATCCCATTTAAAAGAAACCAACATATTTACCTTTTATTCAACTCAAAGCTTGCATAAGCCCATGTATTTTTGCTAATTCCAGGCACCCTTATCTCCCATTCTGTGCAGTATAGTGATGTATGTGCTCAGGCTTGGGCAGGTCAGTGCAAATGCTGCAATGATAGCCATAGGGCTGGGGCTATGTAATAACACCTTTGGCAGGAACATCAATCAATTCAAAGTATTCATGTGCACTCTGCAGAGATAAGGTGTTCTGCAATTGTAAAGATTATACCTTTATCCTTTCATATATAGTATTTTACTATGAATATGCTTGTTTCCAGGATTGCACAGGCATGCAAATGGGTGTGCTCTGAATATACTTGCTCAATCTTTCTTCCGACCCCAGAAGATGTTTCTGGCAGGTAGAAAAAACAATTAGCAAATGAGTTATTTCATTTAGTGACAGTGTTGGGAAATTTGAGCTGTGATTAAGAATCTGCTGAAATGTTTTGAAATTCCAGTTTGGCTTTTATTTCACTGTAGAGCCTTCTGAAATTGCAGACATTTCTGCTGCTCCTGTTAGGCCTTTATCATATGTGGTTAAATGCAATATAAAAAAGGATTAATGACTGAAGAGTGGACCCTCAGTCCCTGAAATAGAGTTCATGAATGAGATGAGGAGCAATGACAGGGGTGGTGTCAGGAATAGGTAGGGGGCATTGTGGAGGCAGAGGTCGGAAGGGTGAGTCCTTCAGGCAGGAGCTGTACGTGCCCATGGGACATGGAGAGCAAAGGACATGATAAAGGAGATGAGGGTGAAGAGTCAGAGTCTCGAACAGGACTAGAACTGAATGGTACAGGCGAAGAGAGCTGGACTGGAAAGCAGAGCAGAGCTGGATCAAGTTTCAAGATTCAGACAAGGCAAGGAAAGGAAAGGTTTGGACCAGATCTAGGAACCAGAGCTGGGGAAATGCGACAGTGCTCAGAAAGACCAATGCTTAGGCACTGGTGGTGAGGAGGGCTGGCCTTATATAGAGCAGGGTTAGTTCTGATTGGCTGATTCCAATCCACCAATTAGGCTGCTGCTGGAAATACACTGCAAAAACTAGGTGATAAATATCAATTAGGCAAGGAGAGCAGCTAGCAGCCTTGTTAGTTAAGGCATAGAGCCAGAAACCCAAAGGTCCCTGACTCAAATCCCAGCAGAGCCTTACAGGTGGAATGAACTTGGATATGGTTCAGGACGGTTAGAGATATTGTTTAAGAATTTTAATAAGCTGATGACTTGCTCAAAGTGAGATAAAAACCTACCCCACCCCATCTATGGACATTGGCTGTTAAATAGATACTTATGGGGGTCATAATGTTCTCTGTTATCCCCAGGAAAGAGGTGCCACCACCAGTTTTCTTTAAATCAACTGGAAGACCTCTTGTATTTTATTCCCTTTTCAATTGGTTATCATTCTATATTTTATATAGTTTTTTTAATCATTTGTATTCTTCTTCTGACTTGTTCCAAATTTCAAATTTTAAACTGTATCATATGTCAATTGTAATAACTAGGGCCTTGTTTAGAGCAACTTATTGGTGTGCCAATACTGCCCCAAAGAATTTAATGGATCTTCACCTTTGAGTTACTTTTGTATGATGTAGAGAGTGATATTCTAAGATGATTTGCTATTGGTTCATATGTTTTTATTATTAGTGGTTTTTGAATTATTTAGCTTTTGATTCAGCTGCTCTCCAATTCCAGCAATATGGTTGGTAGGGTCCAAATTACCATAGCAACCATGCATTGATTTAAACAAGAGACTGGGATATGAAGAGGAGATTGGCCTCAATAGAAATATGAGAAATGAAAAGCAGCAATAATAACAAAGTTGTAGCCTTACAGAGCATTTATTTTAGATGGAGTTAGTGACCCCCATTTGTAAAGCTAGAAAGAGTCAGAAGAGGAAGGCCAATAATTAAAAACTATAAAAAGAAAAAATTAAGGCCTATTGAAAAGTTGCTTCGAATTGTCCATTCTATAACATATGAAAAGTTACCAGAGACTGTGGCTGCATTATTATTGTTTTTAGTAGGGCCACCTCTAGATGTATTTCTTGATTCCCCTAGGTGGAGGCACTGTGACTGCCAGGCACCCAGTGTCTCCCATACCACTGAGGAGTGGGTCAGGTTTGTCCCATGCCAACTGGTGCAGAAGTTGAAAGGTCACGCAACTATGGTAAATAGAGAATATATATACTGATTTGCAGTAGTAGGTATGGCCACCCTGCTATATGATTCTTACTACTGAACCATTGCCAGGCACTTCGTTTTATGATTGGTGAGTTAATATTGTATCATCTTATAATGTTATGATGTCATTTAGGGCATTATTTACTAAAATCCAAATTTATCTCAAAACCAAGACAAAACTCCCATGCCTGATTTTTGCTTATTTATTATTAAAAAACTCAATTTAATCGGACCGTGGAAAACTCAATAACCCTAATTGCTCAAATTTTTGGGCTTTTTCCCGAATTGCTTGAATTTTTTTTAGGCTTTTTTACCCGAATTGATTTTTCGAGCTTTTTCCTGAAAACCCCAAAAAAGTCAGATTTTCTGGTGAAAACCCCTGAAGACCCTAATAACTTTAATTTTGAGATAGGTGTCTCTCCCACTGACTTATACAGGACCTCGACTGGTCTGAGATGGTGGATCTTCAGATTTGGGCTTTTTGCAGCATCGGGGTATAATAAATCAAAATTTTAGAGTTTTTACCATTAAGGCTTTGATAAGTAACCCCCTTCATGTTGGACTTTGCCATGCAAAATAAATGACTATATATTATTTTTAGGATTAAGGTATATATTACCTTACGCAAGTGTCATTCCAGGATAGCCACTTTGTTTCAAAGTGGAGCAGACATTTAGTGTGAGACTTAAGTTGTCTCAAACCACTGCTGTCAGAAACAAATGTCACCTGCTGATGTCAGTAAGTTCTGCCTGTCTCGCTGAGCAAACCAACCAATAAAGACACTAATGAACAGTGCGTTCTTACCTCACCACAAACCTTTACCGTATAAACACATTAGAGCAGGGGTCCCCAACCTTTTTTGCTCGTGAGCCACATTTAAATTTAAAAAAGAGTTGGAGAGCAACACAAGCATGAAAAAGTCCATGTGTATGTCAAATAAGAGCTCTGATTGGCTTTTTGGTAGCCCCTATATGGACTGACAGCCTACAGGAGAGAATGTTTGGTAGGACATCTGTTTATTATGCAACCAAAACTTGCCTCTAAGCCAGTAATTCAAAAAGAAGCACCTGCCTTGAAGCCACTGGGAGCAACATCCAAGGGGTTGGAGAGCAACATGTTGCTCGCGAGCTACTGGTTGGGGATCACTGCATTAGAGAATGTGGGTGATGTATTGTGTCTACGTTTATATATACTATATATGTATATATGTATTTGTTACTCAGAAAGATTATGCAGGCTAAGAATTAAAAAGCAGTTCTAAATTTCTATTCAGGGAATTGCCAATGCGGGTATAATTAAATAAAATCTAAGGCAAAATACTAGGCTGCCCATTAAATAAATACAGAGGTAAAATAGATGAATGAAGGTATTTTGGCCCTTTAAGAATCCTGATGCATTTTGGCACACTTTGCATGTTCCTTTCCCAGATGGTGGTGCAGGCTTGCACCAATGTGCTTTATTCCCTTATCTACAGTAGATTTGTATATGTGTATGTATATCTGTATATCCCCAGGGCACTCAAAGAGTGCATGTATTTTGCTATGGAGCCTGTGCATTTTTCTTCATTCTGTAGAAGTCTGTATTTTGCAAGATATGAAATATGTTACACAATCCCATCCGCTGTGCCTAAACATGATATATATGTAATTATGAGCAGTTACAAATTCAAACATAGCTCACTGATTGCGACATGTTCTCCACATATGGATGTAACACGTGTTTATACCTGCTCATACCCAGTCCTGGATTGTAATGCTTTGTTTGTTGCATGACTTTAATTACCAATCTGTTTATTGTGTGGGAACATTTTAGAAAGCATGAGAAGGAACTAGGCTGATAAAAGGATTTCTATCTCTGTGTCCATATTAGGCACACGGTACAAGATATGTTTGAATTTGGATCAGTGCTATCTGCCCTCTACATGTGAAGCCACTTTGCACATAATCTTATTGTTCAGTGTGTGGGTCCATCAGTCTGATAACCCAGATTTGGTCCTGTGAGCTTCAGCATTTAAAAAAAAAAAAAAGTCTTTAAAAGTAATGAAAATATAACGTATTGTCGTACTGCACTGGTAAGACTGGCGTGTTTGCTTTAGAAACTCTACAATAGTTTATATAAACACACTGCTGTGGAGCCATGGAGGCAGCCATTCAAAGCTACAAAAGAAGAAAAGGCACAAGTTACACAACTGACAATGGATAAGCTCTGGAGTGTACTGTAAGAACTAACCCTGGTGGTTTAGGGCAGGGGTCCCCAAGCACTGGGCCGCGGGCAGTCCTGGAGTGGGTCGCGGAGCCTAGCCTACAAATAACAAGGTATGCAAAACTGTACACCGGCGAGCCAAATTGGACACCAACCCCCCGCTGACCCCCCTCCCAACCCTCGCCGACCCTTGCCTACCTGACTACTGTGATTCTACTGTTATTGAGTCTTGCCTGCCTAACTATCCACTGAATGCTGCCTGTACCAACCCTGGCCTGATTGACCTAGCTTGAAATCCGCCTGAACCAACCACTGCCTGTCTGACCCTGTGTGTACTCTGCCTGTACCGGCCCCAGCCAGCCTCACTACACTTTTTCGTATACTCTCTGAACAGGTGCCTTCCACTCCAAACCCCTGTAACAGCTGTGCCCCTTTGCCTGTCTAGAACTCTTGCTTTGCTACTCTCTTATTAAGACCTGGTGCCATCTGAGTAGCTGATGGCTACTCCTGAAGACAAAGGTGACTGCTACAGGCAGACGCAGAGCCATGACCAGGGAGCTTAGCACTTGTTCTGGTTTTAGGGTGTCGATCGTGACATATATAATGGGATCCTTCAGACCCTTTGTTATCTACTGTGTATCCTGTGCTTAAATGGCTGCCCCATGGCTACATGGCAGTTTGTTCATATAAACTATAGTAGTCATTCTGAAGCAAACATACCAGTTATACTAGTGCAGGGCAGCACTACATTATATTGTCGTTCCCTTAAAACACATTAATTTTTTGGAGTTACTGTTCCTTTAATGAACCTACCGACATGATGATGTCAGGGACGTGGAGCAAGTATGAAAATGTGAATGAATAAATTGGAATGTGGCAGAGAATATATCCAATCCGTTTTGTGTGCAGGGTTGTAGCCGTATCATTAAAAAAAAAAAAAAATTCCCCTCTTAGCCATCTTTCTACATGCAGCATTGTGTGGGAGTTGGTTATTTTGAAAGACAGAGCTCATACAATCATAATATGACTCCAACTTCTGCATAAAAAATGACTGCTTAGAGGACATACTGTACTGAAAATGAATTTGATTATTTCAGAAATGATACAGTTTTTACCTGATAGTATATAGAAAGTTTCTAATTAACATCAGATACAATTAATATTAAATAGTTAATCCCTTTTCATTGTTGGAAGTCAAAACATGTCGTAGTTCTCTGATCACAATTTAGTATTCTACACATCCCTATAGTTTGCGGAGACATAACAATTACGCTGTCATTAATGAAAAAATAAAGCCTCAGATAACTGATAATATTTCTAGAAAGCCCTGCCACAAAGCTGCTGATGTCCGAAATAGGGATGTGCAGGTCGACAAAAAATTGACCACTCTCAACCAGAACCTAGCAGGCCCCTCCATTTATAGACCTTCATCTAACCCGCCCCCATCGCTGACATCATGAAAGGGGAGGAGCAGGGAAGGCATGCAACTATAAATGGAAGCTGCCAGAGCTGAAAGCAGGCAGAGTAAGGTTGTAAATGGGGAAGGTGGAAGAAGAGCTCAACCCAAACCCGCCTGCAACCTGCAAAATGTGCTCTTGAATATGATTCTATGGAAAATAATTATTTAAAGTTTGATGGATTTTTTATAGAACAAGCATGAGATAAAGAAGCTCCAAATTACAGAAAGACTCCATTTTAGCAAACTAATGCAAATTTCTAAACATTATTTTCTTTATCTATGTAATAATAAAACAGTAGCTTGTACTTGATACAATTAATCCTTATTGGAAGCAGAACCAGCCTAATGGGTTTATTTAATGTTTATATAATTTTCTAGTAGACTTAAGGGAAAAGCATGAAGATCCAATTTCCAGAAAGATACATTATCTGGAAAACATCAGGTCCAGAGCATTGGAAAACAGGTCCTATACCTGTAGTAACAGTCTCTTCTAGCTCAAACATGTTAGTTAGTTTAGATTCATGTGGATTTAAAGGAGAAGGAAACTCTAAAAATGAATAAGACTAAAAATGCCATGTTTTATATACTGAACTTGCACCAGCCTAAAGTTTCAGCTTGTCAATAGCAACAATGACCCAGGACTTCAAACTTGTCACAGTGGGTCACCATCTTGGAAAGTGTCTGTGTCACTCACATGCTCAGTGGGTTCTGAGAAGCTGTTGAGAAGCTAAGCTTAGGGGTCATCACTAATTATCAAGCAGAAAATGAGGTTGGTCTGTAATATAAGCTGATGCTACACGGCTGATTATTAAATTCTGATGCAAGTTGCACTGGTTTATGTGCTGCCATGTATTAATTATCCATAATAATTACTAATCAACCTTATATTGTGACATTTCTATTCTATGTGTACTGCATATTTTGGTCCCTAAGCTCAGTAAGTGACAGCAGCACAGAGCATGTGCAGTGACTCAGCAGAAAAGAAGATGGGGAGCTACTGGGGCATCTACTGGGGAGACACAGATCTTTACTGCTAAAGGGCTGTGGTTGCCTTGGGCTGGTATATAAGCCCAAAATATAATGTACAACATTTCTAGCTACTTCTTTAGTTTAACTTTCCTTGTCCTTTAAGTAAAATTAAAAGCATGACAAGCAATTCAGCTCTACCCTCTAATTTGTTTCAGTGCTTTCAGTGTTTCAAAGCTGCCATCTTGGATTTGTAGGACCACCTACAGCATTGAAAGGGGCATTTTAAGACATTTTCAACATGAGTTCAATAAATAGGGCTTCACATATTTTTTGCCAATGGTTTTAATCAGGAAAAATATATGGTTTTCATTATTTCTAAAGATAGACAGGGCAAATGGGGAAATTAAAGCTGCTTCATGTTAGGTTAGACAGATAATTAGATTATCAGAGGACAGATACCACCCTTGCATCTATTTATTTGTGTTATTTATTTATGTTACTGTTGCCATCCACGGGTAAAATGGGTATGATTGCTATAAAAACACAATTATATACAGTTTATATAAACAATCTGATGTGTAGCCATTCAAACACAGGATACACAGTAGACAGCAGATAAGTTCTGAGGAATCTCATTGTATACTACAGAGCTTACCTGTTATTGGCTGTTTATCCTGTGACTTTTCTTCTTTTTCAGCTTTTTCAGCCCCCATGGCTACAAACAGCTTGTTTATATAAACTATAGTAGTGTTTCTGAAGCAAACATGCCAGTTGTATCTTTGCTTAGTGAAAGTACATCATATTTGCATTACTTTAAAACACTTTAACTTTTTGGTGTTACTGTTCTTTTAAGGCCATCTATCTCTGGGCCAGGGTTAAATGATTCCATGTATGATTAACAGACTTCCTTGGAACACTGGTAGTGAGCTTATTTTTTTCTCATAAAAGTACTAGCGGATTAAATCTCCCAGGACGTGGTATATATTAAAGCTTTTTATGTTGATGAAGCGTGTTTGAAATGTATACATTTTCTAAACTAGCATTGAGTAGATGATGTTTAAAAGAACGATGGGAAATGGTCCAACGTTTTTTTCAGGAACAGCTATTAAACTTGTTTGCTTTTTGCAAATAAATACATTGCATATGGAATGTTCTACCAACACGGGGATTACAAAGCAATCATATGGTTGATGTGAATTATTTTTTTTAACATATGTCTCAAGAGACCCCTGGAATGCTATTGCTTCATTTTATGATCTCAGAATAGTAGGATCAGGAGGTACCACTGTGACAATAGGGAGTGCTCTGCTGTCCAGCTTCTAAAGAATGAATTGGGAATTTGATAGGACCTGACCAGCTGATTAGGCATGGTTTCCATCAACACATGATGATCCATGTTTATAGGCCTGGCAATATACCAAACAAAGTCTACAGTACTTCAGGCTAGTAGTGAAGAGAAACTTTCAGGGCATCTCATTTTTACACTTCAGAGCACTGAAATAACAGAAAAAATGCTAATTGTGAAATGTACTCTGTTACTGATTAGAGTTTCCTTTCAATATTTATATAATTTCTCGGCAGAACATACTGTATGGGCAAATGTTATGGTTCACAAGTTGAATGCTCTTTTAACATATTTACATTTACTAATTTGTTTGACAGCCCCCATGCTACTTTATTTGACCAGATAATGTTAAAGGGCCAGTCATGAAAACAAAAATTTCCCAAATACAAACAATATTTACAGCTATGGATTCATTATACATAAACCCAATATCTTATACAGAGAGCAGAATATAGAGACCATACACATTGAAGATTTCTGTCTGGGGAGCTCACCACATTTATTATGCCAGTGTAACCACACAGAACAAATTTTTTGGGGGGGTTTGTGTGGTATCATCTTATACAGAGACTATATTAAGCATCTCTGATCTGTGCTCAGGGTTTGTCCTCAGTATGGTATGTAAATATCATTAATATGCATTTGTAATGTATTTCCTTATGATGTTATCATTGCATAGAGCACATGAACCATGTACTGTTCTATTTACAACCCTGAGATTATATAATATAAAAGAAAAACATTATGGAATTATTAACTCAGTTTCTAGCAGATATTTCCTTAATGTTTGCAGAAGGTTGGCAGTTAACTGAACTTGGCCTTCCCATATGAATCCCCTACTGTTAGCCTAACTAAAGTTGATTGCATATAGATGAAAAATATTTTATTATTATATTATCTATATTGATAATTATAACAGAAGCATCACCAACCCATTTACCCAGTTTTTGTTTCCAATACAAGACATTAATAGCTTACTGGGTCTGTAGAACATTCCTTGTACTTGTCATGTATGACAAGATGTATGAATAGCAGTCAATATAGTTATTGCCTTTTTCCCCCAAATTTAGAACCAGCTAGTTTTCAGGTTGCCTCTTCAGGTGCAAAAATGATACTGTTTTGAGGAGTGAAAATACAGTTGTGTGCTTTTTTCAGTGAAGTCTATAAATAGAACTTACTGTAAGTCAAAGCAAACAATATGGAGGCTCAAAGAATGTAGGTATTCAAATAAGATGTAAATAAATGTTTCTAAGAAAACAGCAAAGTTATTATGCTTCATAGCTCTGGTTTGGGCATGTGTGGAGAGAAAATTGAAAGGTTATCCAATTATACAATCATCTTCTGTTTCCTATTAAGTCTTCTATGTGTGGCTTTCTCCAAGGATTCCAATTGATTCCATATAATTCATTGTGGTATACATAATTTGGTGAATTCCATCATACCTCTTTTAGAAATAGGTGCACCAGAGATTTTTACATATTGACATAAAAACTGGAACTTGGCTTTATTTAATGAACCTTGATACTTGGTTAATGAAGTTAATTTTGTGTAAATTTGGTGATTAAAATACATTAGTTGTACAAAATAAATCTCAATACCTGAATGTAAATAGTCGTTATCCTGTGCTACAATCGTAACTTGATTTGTGGGGCTCATGAATGTGTGGGCTAGGCTATGATGTTACAGACTTTATTGTTTCTTGGTATCAGTTCAAAGCAATGAAAATAGAAATGTTCCAGATATGTGATACACAGAGACTAGTTCCTGTTAGCTGTATATCTTGCAGCTTCATTAAAATCAGATATGGGCCATTAGTCTTGGACCTTTCTTTCCATTTTATTTTCCGGTGGGATGACAAAACAATGCAATAAAAAAAAACTTTAAAGTGATGACGGTAATGCAGAACTTTATGGTCTCATTTAATATTTGGTGTAATGAAAGACTTCAAACCGGCTGAGTCATTGCATCTATAATCCTTTTCATTTCCTCATAAGATCTTGAGTTGGATGTATCGGAGGCCAACCACAAACAGGTGGAGAAGGGGGCATTTCATGTTATACTGCACATGAATATGGCCAGATTGGTACTAACCTAACATTAATTAACAAGTATACAAGTTTGGAAATTCTTTATACAGTACTTAAGTGAACACACATTAACCAGTATATTGACCATATACATTAAAAAAGATGAACCATAAATGACAAAAAAGTGACTGTACTTTTAAAGCTGACATGCTAGAACAAACTTGTAGTCAATCATTCGGTTGAATTCCAGATGCAAAAAAAAAAAAACCAGCACACAAAAATGTCTAGATCTTAAGTTTGTAAAACCAAATTCTTTCACTTCTTTTCATGTATATTTCCATTGCATTTAGTGCTGTAATTGAGTACTTGTGTATTGAATATAAATATCCCCTAGTAAATTTATGATTGTATTTATATAGCTGTAGAAGTTTCACAAATATCTTCAGAGTAGGCCTAGTTGAAATAAGGGCCATGTTAGATTTTTAAAATGTCAGACCTTATGCATAAGAACATTATTTAAGGTAGCTCAACTCCCAGAAGGCTCGAGCCTCTGTTGGTAAGTGAGGCCATCAATCACATTATGGTGTCACCCAAGAAGTGTGAACTGGGTGGAAGACTCAGAATTTGCCAATGATTTAACAACTTATAGGGGTCCTTCTCAATGCCCCACAGAGAGTACAGAAGTCCACAATTGGCCTTTCTTATACACTTTGCCCATTTCATTGTACATTGTGAAAATATCTGCAGGCCTCTACACTCTGTTGTCATCCGAGCCTCCCTATTGGTAAGTGAGGCCATCAATCACATTATTTGCCAATGATTTTAGCAACCTATAGGGGTCCTTCACAATACACCAAAAAGTGTGTAAAGTGCAAAAAAAAGTTCATAGTCGGCAATTCTAAAGCACCATTTTCACGGGGCATTATGAAAATGTCTACAGGGCTCTACACTATGTCGTCATGTGACTCTCAGTGAAGAATTCAACACACAGTGGGGCAAAATGCTACTGTACTTGCACCCTACCGGGGTCAAGAATGACCCCTTTTATATCTGCATACACTGCTTTGACATTCTGTGTTCATTCATGGTATCATTTGAACATCTTCCCTTGCCCTTGTAGGTGACAGGGTCTCTTCAAAAAGCAATGAAGATCTTGAAGGCTGGTAGAAAGTAGCAAAGATCAAAGCTGGGTAACTGGAGGGTATTGGAACAGACTAGTACTTGAATCAAGCCCAATTGGAATCTTTTAAAGATCTGAAACAACAACAGTTTTAGAACAGATTATGCAACAGACACAAAGTCATGCTCATGGCTGGAAACTACAGACCTTTAAGCTTCACATGTGTGGTAGTCACAGTGCTTGAAGGTTTACTGATACTATATATCATTATTATATAATATTAATTAGACACTGTGGCTTTTATAAGACAGAGGTTGTGTTATATTATTCAATATTATTCACTTTTTTTATAAAGAAGTTTGTCGGTGGTGGGACTGTGGTGTTGTGGTAGATGTGGTCGACTTAGGTTTTCCCAGTACTTTTATACAGTCCCATGTAAACAACTGTATACACTCAGATTTATTGGTAAATCAAAATGATCAAAAACAGAAATGAGTAATCAGTGGTTTACTCTCTCCTCCTCAAACATTATAAGTAGCAAACCTCAGGGTTCATAATTGGAACTACTTTTATTTAGTTTCGGTATTAATGTCCTTAAAAGTACCTACTTCTACTTCTTTGGCCCTTTTTCCAGTTTTATAACTACAGCGGTAGAAAGCCAACTGAAATCCAGGCGGTTCTAAGACCATATATACATGTACTCAATTTTTTCTATTTCAAGCATTTTATTCAAATGATATGGCATACTGTACTGTAGCTTCATAGCTCAAAGAAACTGAGGTGCCTCACTTGGATTCGGTTTAGTTATAAACAGACTACCTGGTGGTTCTATAAGGTTAATATTATTTTTAGGCAAACACAGTATAATTTTAGGCCTTTATGAGCAATGAATAGTCATGTCTACGCCTTCTGCAAGAGCATGCTTGCTTCTCATTGATTATTTCCTTATAAAGACTTGATAAATACAGGGCAGTGTTGTTCTTTCCTCTTTCTTTTACTGTGAGAAATCTAAAAAAAGGAGGAAGGCAAACAATGTTAAAAAAGAAATGTGTAAGACTAGTGGAAAACCCCCGCCTTTGTGAAAAATCTGACAAAGTAAACTGACTTTGTGCTAACACATTGGCCTGTTGATACAGAAACGTGTTTGCAAGAAGCACAGTTGAGACCAAGAAGGAACATTTAATCTGCTATGTCAACAGGTTATGGATGAAAAGATTACAAAAAAGAGATGTTGCACTATGCCTTGGTGCATGCCAGAGATTGCATTAGTTAGGTACTTAAGGAATGAAGCCAATTAAAATCGTACTATATACAAATATGAATCAAGTTCTCTAAAGCAATCATATGATAGAAAAAAACAGAATATTGACCCGACTACTTACTTTAAAATCAAATATTCTTCATTATGTATAATATAATAATCAGAGGTGCATTCATGTGGGCGGATTAGGGAAAAAATCTTGTTCCCCCCTATTTTCCATTTCTTAGAAAAGAAGACTATTACCCCCTAAGTAAATGACTCCTCTGAGAAGAAAGATTTGTGAACCCTTAATCAGACTGCCTTTGTTAACCCTTTATTAGACTGCCTTTATTTCCTGAATTTATATTTCCAGAAGTTCTATGCTCATTCAATGAACTCTGACCAATTCCTGTAAGAATGTTGCCATCAAATATATATTATTATGTATAATATAATAATAATAATAATTTCATGTGGGTGGACTAAGAATAAAATCATGTTCCCCCGACATTTTCATGTCTCCCCAAGCCAGGAAAGGAATGAAGATTATTGCCCCCTAAGTAAAAAACACCCAGAGTTCACTCATTAGACATTGCTCTCAGAGGTAAGTCCTCTAAGAACTTTTACATGGTCTGACATCTCTGATGACAGGCTCAACTGAAACCTTATATTTGCCAAATATGTTGTGCTGGTGAAAAAATCTGCAATTTTTCTGCATCTACATTTTTTTTTCTACAAAGTGTGACATCAGCTGTGAGGATACTTATGCGGGATTGCTAGCCATACATGCACAGCACTGATCATGGATGTTTTGACATAACAGGAACTAAGAACCCTTTAATTGCAAGGGTACATGAGGCCATATATTGATCACCTGACTTACTTGTGAAATAGTAGACAATTAGGAGTACTTCAGTCACATACAGTACATACAGCTTTTTTAGATTAAACAACATCTTCTAATGAGTATTGCTATGATTCCAAGGAGGTCATGTTATAAAATTCACAAATTTTGCACCAGTTCTACCACCCCATTCCAGCCAATCATAAGGTAGTTTACTGGTCATCAAAAAAGTAAAATATTTAATTGGTTGCTAGACATTACCTTAGGTCTTGTTTGGAAAAGTTACTCTTAGCAAATTTCAATAGCACAAGAGCAATCTTACTGCCAAGCAGCTGGTGATATCCTGTAGTAGTCTACAGAGTACTGTATATGTAAATATTTACAACTAAAGAATGTTCTTTGCACACAGTTTATTATGTCCTTATGCCTAACTGTATATTTAAAGGAAAATAAACATAAAATGAACACTGGTTATAAATTAGCTTTTTTCTGTTATACATTAACTTCTAACCAATAAAATCCTTGTTAGTTACATATATAAACTAATTTCCCCATAATATATAAATTGCTTTTTTGCATGTGCTATATAAAAACAGATCACCCATTGCAGTCTGTTCTGTTCCATGTAATTAGTGTGACAACAACTGTACTATCCATGACCATTGCTCACCGCACATGCCCTTCTGGCAGTAAAGAGGTTAACTCAATTAATCATAATCTTAAGAACAAGTGAAAAGAATGGAAAGAAAAATAAATGTAAAAATTAAAGATATGAAACGGTGCCTTCGGCCATTGGAGTTGATAGTTGCAGAAGGCTGTAATCAGGATAATGACAGAGATTGGGTGAGACATAAATACTGGGATTAAGCTATTGATTGGCGAAAATTACTGTTGCAGGGTGGGAATTTGCATCAGCAAGAATGACTTCAGACTGTATGACTTTACAGGATAAGCAAAGGGCACCATCCATTGCCTCAGGCATTCCATTGGCCCTGTTATAAATCACATTTTAGAGCTGCTAAATAAGAGGACTTCATTTGGGAATCATGGAAACTGCAGTCAAGTAACATACAATTATCCTTTGAACAAGAATGCCGCTTGTTTCAAAACACTCAAAACTAAATATAATTTAAAGGGATACTATTATGGAAAAACATGTTTTTTTTCAAAACACAGTTAATAGTGCTGCTCCACCAGACTTCTGAACAAAAATCTATTTTATGAAAGAGAAATCTTACTTGAGGCTAGATATTTTGTCAATTTCTCAGGTGCCCCAACTCATGTAACTTGTGCTCTGATAAACTTCAGTCATTCTTTACTGCTATACTGCAAGTTGAAGCTTCCTGGTAGATCAAAGAACAGCACTCAATAGTAAAAATCAATTTTCACTGCAACACATTAAGTTACATTCAGTAGGAGAAACAGTAGCCTGCAAGGAAACAGTTCCATAATGCAGCACTGTCTCTTTCTGAAACCACATGACCATGCAAAACGACCAGAGATGACTGCCTACACACCAATATTACAACAACAGAAAAACTAAATCAAAAAAATCATGACAGAATCCCTTTAAAGAACTGTTATTTATGTGAGGTTTCCAAATGAGTTTACCTTTGCCCAATTTGTTCACCCATGTGTGGGGCCAAATTGGGTTGATCCAGTTGTTGAATCCAGGTGCCAAAAACCAGACGAGAACGGCATCAATTCATCAATGTGGCCCTCACCAAACAGGGTTTTCAAACTAGCCAGACAGGCCCTTCTGAACCAAGAAGTCGCTGGTTCAGAAACATACTACAATCAGTTTTATTGGTAGCCAATGAACATACCTGTATGTTTTTGTAGTGTGGGAGAAACATGGAGTAGCAGGAGTTAACCCACCCAAGCACAGGAAAAACATACATACTAACTCCTTGCGGATGGTGCCCAGGCCAAAATTGAACCCCAGTGCTTCAAGGGAGCATGTTAAACAATGCAGATACAGATTCAGGTTGTTTTTACTGCAATACTTTATTACGGCTTACTTCACACAGGAAATTTAGTAGCTTCCTATTTTCATTATTCTATAGGGGCAATTAGCCATTTATGTACTACAGTTATGCCCTCCCATTACACACCCAAGGACCTGTTCTGGGGAAACATGGAGCGGAGCAGACACCAACAGATTATGTTTACCGAATCTGGGTCATGATATGGCTAATGACAGTGTGTATATGTTAATAAAGCATTATACTAAAATTGAGTTGCTGATGTGCTTACATATGAAATGCTATAACTGGTGGACACACCTTCTGGCTCTAGGCCTTACCCTGTCCTGTGTTATTCTAGCTGGTGCATCAATGTTTGCAATTGAGTAGTTTTTCAGTTATTTATCTAACACATCTCCATTTTTTTCTAAAAACCACCATGGCCATGAATGCAGAATTACAGTAACTGGGATCATAAACCTTTATGATGAAAGAGTCATAAAGATTACCAACCAAAAATCCCCATTGTGACACACCTGTTTCATTTAGTTGCATATTAGCTGTTACTCATTGTATATATTATTCACATAGCTTGCTCTGAAGATTATAGTCACTTGAGTGACCTGTTTTATCATTCAGATGTGATGATACCAGACCCAGAGAAAGACATGAAATATTGTTAGTGCAGATGAAATGACATACCTGCAGATATACCCTACTAACAAAACTTAGAGGGGTAAATGTGCTCCCACAGGTTTGTGTACGTGCCAAAAATGATCACACACATATGTGAAGCTTATCTGGGAAAGGTAGAAAAAATTACAGCTGAGGATTGTGGATGACACATTTTTTAGTGACCCTCAGGATGTTCTTGAAGGTCTTGCATTTGTGTTGAGTAAATGGGTCAATGAAGTCATAATTGTTGAGGTATATCCTAAAGCAGGTGCTCCAAACTATTTTTCTTTTTTTTACCCGTGAGCCACATTCAAAATGTTGGGGAGCAACATGAGCATTAAGAAAGTCCATGGAGATAAGGCTGAAATAAGGGCTGAAATAAGGTTTTTTGGCATCTTGCAGCAGGCTCTGTATGACAGTACACCTGGTTTTTCTGCAACCAAAAGGAGTTTGGGAGGAACATGTTGTTTGCAAGCCAATGGCTGGTGATCCCTTCGTCAAGATTCATATGTTTGGTGACATAGATAAACAAGCATATTTTGTGTGTGTGCGTGACCAGTTTTGTACAGCATAAGCAGAATATAATGTACACCAAATTCTTTAGATTGCATGATAATCTCCAGAATATTTTCCTGCGAGTTACACACCTCCCCCTTCTCTTTCTGCAAGATGTATAATTGAGAGTTTTTTTTTTCATTCCTAAGCCACCAAACCTGTTTAATAGAACTAAACGCTTTGCAAGGCAATCATTTCACAACATGAATTAAAAAAAAATGATGAAGTGTGCTACTTCTATAGATTACCCTCCCAAAATGTGCCAGAACATGAGTCACGCTGTGTCAATAGTATTAAATACCTGCTATTGTCTGGGTGCATTCAGCCACTGTTAATTATTAAAGTAAACATTAAAGAACTTGGCATTACAATGAAGCAGACAAAAACATACATGGTTATGTCATTCATGCAAACACAGCTTGATAAAAAGTGGGAAATTTAAATAAAAACAAAATAAATATTTTTTTATATATTCAGAATCAGAGTTATAGCAAGAAGACAGGCCATCAATCTTGTCCAACCAGTGCTAGCGTTCCAAAGGCCTGGTGTTTAAGGAGAACTATTAGGTAAACAACTTTTAATTATTTGCACTCTGAGCTAATGTACAAGAGGGTTAGTTAGTGTAGAGATTTAAATTGCTGGTTTAGCTTTTTTCTATTGTTATTGTCTATTGACATGCCAGGGGGGTGGAGCCTAATCCTTCTTAAAGGAAAACAAAGGTTAATCACTATGTTGTTTGAGTATGAAAGAGAGTATTGTGTTGTTGGTACTATGGTAACTTTCCTCTTTATTCCTGTATTTGCTTATCAGTCAACCTTGGTGCGGGTATGGAGAATGGGAATAGGCTGATATGAACATGTTCTCTATATACAATACCTTTCATAGTCATGCTATCATCAAATATAATTCTGTGTAAACCAAAGACATATACTAGCCCTCGTTCCTTAACACAGTTACTGTAGCTCTCTATGCATCCATACTCCCATCTATCCTTTTGATAGCAAACGTTTGAGATCTGGGAGCCCAAACCTCATGGCAAATAAAAAAGTTGCACATGCACAGGATTTTTTCACATATGAGTAATTGTTGGTGGGCAGAGCCAATAACAGTGCTGATGTCTTCTCTATAGTGCTCTAAAGAGCATGCTCTGACAATGGTTGCCATTTCCGGCTAAGTGATGTAAGTGACTTCATCAACATGACTAAAGAGAATATACATACCAGAACATTCATTAATCTGTTACTCGTCTGAGGTGGTTCAGCTACCTCAAACCTTTGGTTTTTCAGAAGCCTCAGAAAAAAATCCTTTTTCTTGGAACTCTGTCTTGGAAATCAAGACTAATGTATGGTGCAGGTATGGGAACTATTATCGTCAATGCTTGGGACCTGGGGGTTTCCAGATAAGGTGTCTTTCCGTAATTTGGATCTCCATACCTTCTACTAAAGGTACTTCTACTAAAAAATTGCTTAAATGGATACTGTCATGGGAATTTTTTTTTCTTTTAAACACATCAGTTAATAGTGCTGCTCTAGCAGACTTCTGCACTGAAATCCATTTCTGAAAATTCAATTTTAAAATCTGACATGGGGCTAGACATTTTGCCAATTTCCCAGCTGCCCCTGGTCATGTGCCAGCACTTTAGGAGGGAACTGCTTTCTGGCAGGCTGTTGTTTTTTCTTTGTTTTTCCTTCTCAATTAACTTAATGGAACGCAGTGGGACATGTTTTTACTATTGAGCAGGGCCAGGACTAGGGGTAGGCAGAGTAGGCGGCCCCCAAGGGCGCAGCCAAAGGGGGGGGCGCACTTTAGAAGGGAAATAATGGTTTTTTTTTATTTCTTTAAGTTTTAACTTTGCCCCGTCTCCAGCAGCAGCGTTCTGCTTTACTTCAGTCCCCACCTCCCTCTTACTTGCCCTGCCTGGCACAGATCTGGGGCAATATTTTTGCTGCTGCTCTGGCACAGGCTGGTGGCACAGGTACAGACTTGGGGGGCAATGGCTGATGGTACAGGTACAGACTTGGGGGGCAATGGCTGATACAGACTTGTGGCACAGGTACATACTTGGGGGACAATGCTGGTGGCACAGTTACAGACTTAGGGGGCCATCTGGTGGCACAAATACAGACTTTTGGGGCAATGGCTGGTGGCAGAGGTACAGACTTTGGGGGCAATGGCTGGTGGCAGAGGTACAGACTTGGGCGGCAATGGCTGGTGGCACATATATAGATTTGGGGGTCAATGGCTGGTGGCACAGGTACAGACTTGGAGGGCAATGCTGGAGGCACAGGTACAGATTTTGGGCAATATTTTGGCTTGCTAGCACAGGTACAGATTGGGAGCAATATTTTGGGTGCTGCTGGCACAGATACATATTGGAGACAATATTCTGGGTGCTACTCGCTGGCACAAGTACAGATCGATTCATTAATGTGTTTAAGGTTTCTTTATTTAAGAAAAAGGTGAATAGGTAGGAAATGGTCATACAGAACGGGGGTGGGTGCTGATTGTACCCCTTGCCTAGGGTGCCAAACTACTGTACCTTGGCCCGGCCCTGCTATTGGGTGCTTACTTACATGGTCACAATAGACATATTAAGCAGAGTTAATTAATATAAACTATTCCATCTTCTTCTACAGTACAAGAACATTTCCACTTTTACTTTGAGCAAGTTGGATGCATCTAATTTGACCATATATATATATATATAGTGAATAAAGTACCCACTCTTGTAAAATATAAGGATATTATAAGTTACCGAGGAGTTTCATGACCATATAAAAACACGAGGCCAAAGGCCGAGTGTTTTTATACAGGTCATGGAACTCCGAGGTAACTTCTAATATCCTCATATTTTGCAACTGGGGGTACTTTATTTATTATAATACACAAGTTTCAGGGAGTCATGTGACAGAAATGACATCAGAACTCACTGTTTATAACTGATGACATCAGAACTCACCGTTTACAAGGATATAATTTACAAGATATTTACGGCTTTTGTGTATTATATATATATATATATTGCAATACGCACCTTTTCAGATATAGCCTTTTTTATTTATATTGAAGGGCATGCCATGGTGTTATTTATGCAGCCAAAGGCATAGCAAAGACTGAGGTATTATCAGTGAACATTATTTTATGGGGAGAATACTTAAAGAAGTCAGATTTTTCAGAAAGAAAATCTTCTCTTATTAGAGACACAATTCAAGAAACCTCTGCCTCTGATTTTACGGTGAAGAGAAGGCAGTGGCAGTCTAAGTACATGGAAAAGCCTCCTTTGAGTACTAGGCCCTGACTCATGTTCTTCACCTGTTTAACTCTCTCTGATCTATGCACCACCAAGTTCTATGGAATGACGTTATAAGAGTTGCTAATAAATATGCCTGCAAAGGTATGTTTCCATTCCATTTAACATGATGATCATGAATGAGTATTTCAATCAGTAGCAGCAGTTCAGCCTGAATTCAGCAACACTGTAGATGAGATACAAATTCCTCAACTGGATCTTCGTTATAAATTATTCCTTTTAATAAATTACAATTTTTTTCAGTTCCACACTTCAGTGCTTTTGGCTATTTTCTGCATTATTTCAACTGAACTCTGACTGCCCATTGTCTATTTAGTGTATGTACAACTGTAAAACTGGCTAAGAGCGTCTCTTTTTCAGAGGCTTTCCTCTTCCAGCTGAACTTAGTAGATAGAGATACAAAAAAACGCAGTCTGGCAATGCATACACAAAACAGTCCATATATCAGGGGGTTGTCTGTTTCTGAAACACATACTGTAGATGTTCAGTAAATGTCCCCAGTAAGGTCTATCTTGGCCTGTCCTCTAGAGTTGCACAACATCCAGAGTTTTCTTAAAACTTTACTCAACTGTTCTAAAAACTGTCCATGATCCCTCCTAAAAGTAGTTACTTGGCTTATAGAAAAGCCACCTGGAAACATTAATTTCTCTTGGGAACAATATGTAACACTTAACTTTCAAAACTTGGTTTCCTTTCCAAAATTCCCACTGTTGCATATACAAATGAGGAGAAGGTCTCCTCACTCCAAATGTGATGTTCACGTGAAACCACTTCTTTCAATCTACATTTGCTGTCTGTAGTTTAGAGTTTGGATCTGATCAGCATCTGCCTTGGCTTTGCTTCAAAAGCTGTGGGTGAGCTTCCGCAATGATACTTTGACTTGACTTGAAAGATGCTCACAGTACCTCCCATGCTCAACTTATTTTAACATATTATGGCCAATATTAACCCCATGTTTTTGAATCATGCCTGCATTTTGTGGATACCATTTGCTAGCCTTGCCACTTAAAGGAATATTGTCATGATTTTTATGGTGTAGTTTTTATTTTTCGATTATATTGTTTACACTGCAAATAATTCACTCTACCATATAAAATGTTATTATTGAACCAAAAAGCGTATTTTTTTTGTTGTAATATTGATATGTAGGTATCATTCTCAGGTTATTTTTCCTGGTCATGTGCTTTTAGAAACAGGCAGCACTTCACTCCAGATATACTATTGTGTCTCCTACTCAATGTAACTGAAGAAGTTGCAGTGAGACTTTTACTAATGAGTAATATTCTCATATCTACCAGGAACTGTTATCTTGCTTCAGGGAGTTATTATATGGTTACCTTCCCATTGGTCTACTGATTGGCTGCTGGGGGGGAAGGGAACAACAACAGTGCAGCAGTAAAGAGTGACTAAAGTTTAGTCACATGACTGGCGGCACCTATGAAACTAACAATATGCCTAGTCACATGTCATATTTCAAAATTAAATGTTTGTTCTGTTGAAAAAAATGATTTCAGTGCAGAAGTCTACTTGAGCAGCACTATTAACTGATGCATTTTGAAAAAAACATGGGTTCCCATGACAGTTTCGCTTTAATGCTTCTTTTCTGAATGCACATTTTATTGAATGCCCACAAGCATAATGAGCATACTAATCTGTGTAATAGGTACTAATTGTGATGTGAGTTGTCAGTGAAAATACAAAGAAAATGTATATTATAGGTCATATGTTGTTGAGTCATATGTTGTGACTATTTGAATTGTGTTACAGAATACAGCAATGCTAAGTTAAATTGTAACATGATCTCCAGTCTGCTTTGTGCCAACTTTGTTCTTTTTATTATCTTCTAACTGCTCAGGGTAATCATATGTCATATGATCCTCGCAGAACAATTAAAGACGAGGTGGAGGAGGAATCATTTGATCTGCAATATATATATATTCTTATTTTATTATTCCTTGTAAACTTGTGTCAGGTTGGAGCCTGAATAATACCAAGGAGAACCAATAAACTTATTAAAACAGTATGTTTGCATGAATTAGTCTGAAGAACTTTATCTAATAGCACCTATAATCATAACTCATTTCTAGGAAACAGTGTTTTGCTCTGTTTCCACAATAAACAACTTTTTTTCATACCTCCCAACATTTTGGAACTAAAAAAAAGGGACAAAAAATTTTGGCGCATGTAGGACAGCAAAATGTTTTTACCATGTCCATTTTTGCAGGCACATCCCCTAATTACCATGTTCATTTTACATAATTTGGCAGGTAATGAAAGTTTGAAAATATTTCTCCTTATCTAAACGGTGACAATTACTTATTTTCTTATCTCAAAATTGTTACAAAGTTTCTTATTTGCACCTGTTAGGTGTTCTGGGCTCTCTGCTAAACAACAACTAAGTTAGAAACTTTGTTTCTTTTTCTGCAGAAAAATAGGGCCTTTCCAGTACAAAAGAGGGACTGCAGGGTGAGCTATAAAAAGAGGGACTATCCCCCTGAAAAAGGGACAGTTAGGAGGTATGATTGATGCTGAATAATATCATAATCTCCACTTGCTCAGAGAGGTGAAGAACATGACCTAAGTGGCTTCAATGATCAACACTGATTTATGCTAAGCAGTTATTTATGGACTTATTTATCAAAAGATCTAGCTGGCATTTTTTCTCTAATCAAACATGCTATATAAGTATATTTGAAAACCTCGAGTAGTTGGAATTTATTAACCGTAAAAAGTAGTGAGGAAAAAAAAAAAAGCTGGTGAGGTTTTATACAAGTCATCTGGAATATTTTCTAATAAGTAGTTCTATTTATATTCCAAGTTTAAATATCCAAGATTTTGAGCCTCATTGAAAATTAATGGGACAATCAGATTCTCACTGGAATACAACTTTTTTCCATCAAAATCCAGCACAGAAATATGTTGACACATTTTCTTCTTAATCTAGCCTTTGAGAAAAAAAAAATTTTCACGGACTATTGACAAATCTGCCCCTAAGTATTGCATTTTTATTATCAAAGAGAAAAAGCAAATCAATTACACATAATGATAATGGTGCAGTATTTTGGAGCTTTTGTAATGGGGTTCATATATAATAGCCGTACTTACCTATGGTTAGTGGTTTTGAGCTTACTGCTTTTAGATCTTTGATTTAAGATAATAACAATTAGAACAAAGAACAGATGGATTACAGTCCAACTACTTTGTGGTCTGACTTTAGTTATGATGCAGTGCAAAGTAAATTTATTCTTGGTTCTTGGTTTGACTCCAAATTACATTCAGGACAATGCCAGATGGATATATATAGAATATATATGGAAATAACAGGAATTGCTTCTGCACCACGTACATTCACCTGGGTGTAGCTGTAATTTCTGTATAGTTCCAGTACGGTGATTTTTAAGGTTTTTAATTCAGATTGGTAGAAATTATGAATTGATCGTCTCAATAGTAGAACAATGTATAGTCAAGTGCTTAAAAAATGTTGTAAACAAAGTGACAATTTTTTTTACAAATTTTAGGTTTTAGAGTTTAATGTTTTATATGTGAAGGTTAAAGTTTAAAATTTTATTTAGTCATTACTTTGCTCAGGGGAGAAAATCTTGGGAATGTGGTACACACACACACCGACATAAACACAGATTTTTTAAAGGAGAATTTCAAATGCTAAAATGGGACACATCAATCTGTGAGTATAACACACAATTCATCCTCTCGGGCACTTTATTTTATCTCTTCTGCAAGAAAATGTCCAGATAATTTGTTTTTCATATAACAGCAAAATGCCTTGGCTGTCATTGCAACCAATGATATTTGAGACATACATAAGTATGCGGTCTCTAGTATAGATAGCTGTCTGACCAAGTTTGACAGATGCTATTATAAAGAATGTCCTTACTGCTTTGGTGGTTCTATATAACATTTTATTCCTTTTTTTGCTTCTTCATTTCTACTCTTGCCTCCTCTTTTTGCCAGCTATTCCCTTTACACTTGTTTCCCTTCCAGTTACTTGTTACTAATCATGCACTTATAATGCGCCTTCTACCCACCAACCTTCAACTTTTCTTCCCTTGATCAATCCATTTCTCACCTTTCTCATTGGCATCTTATTCTCTCCCCTTATCTGGTTTTCTCTCCTCAAATCAATTTTTTATTCTGCTTTTTTTCTTAATTTTCCCTTTCTTTATACTTTCTTCATGTCATCCTGTTTAATGTATCTGCAGTGTACCCTATTAGAAAAGGGTAGCATGCATCTTTAGGTATGTAGAGATTAATATCACCAGTTCAATCTCCTGTCTGTGTGTTTTTCCAAATGATAAAACTTCCTACTGTAGGGACCCATGGGGTTAATATGCCCCTATGACTTTAATTCCCTACCCTTCCTCCTTTCCCCTAGTTGCTGGGCAAAAGCTCATGTATCTAGTGTTATATTTACATAGCCAGTGTTATTAGCCAAGAGGTGTACTGACCACTTCCTATAACACTTCAATATAGTTTGTGAAAAGGGGTGGATCTTCCTCATTGGCTTCTGGTGTCCTGATCGACTGGTTGTTCCCTTTGAGCCTGGATACACCAAGGCCCAGTAAAGCCTATAGGCCTAGTAGGACCAGTAACTCTAGTGTCTGAGTTGGGGAGAAGGAAACCCTGTGAACAAGGTTAGCTAAAACAGGGTGATTTCTGTCATAAACTCTCTAGGAGAGTAAGTTAGAGAGGGCATATAGCAAGAGCAGCTTTGTGCTCCATCAAGGATCTGTAGCAGAGGCTAGCTTCCCAAGATTGCCTTTTGTGAAGTGACTAAAGTGGATAGGACATCTGGCTTAGACTCCTTCTCCCTGACCACTCCACTGGGTGGGATCTGGACCACTTTTGGGTATATCTGCCTGAATGAAATTGCCTTACGACTTGACTAGATAGATGTTATTCCATTATTCCTAATTATTTTGAACAGTTGCACTACATCACCTACTGAAATATTCCACTTAGCAAAAGCCCTAGCCTGACTTGTTGAGTCACATGTAACCCATCACTAACGGGACACTAACACCTTTTTGGTCTGCTTAGTCAAATTAGCATTGCACTACATTCATCCAGTCAAAAGGCACATGGCTTAGATAAGGTAGGAGTTGTCCGATCAGAGTATAGCTCATCCCTGTAGAGTTATGAAGTGCTAGAAAGAACTGTAAAGAATTGGCTCAGGACATATTTGGGTTAACACAATGGTAACATTAATTAGTTCAGTGGCCAATTTTAAGGGTGAAGACACAGAGCTACTAGTAGCAGTTACATGTTTTGGCTACAAAAATACACTGCCATTGGCAATACTGAGAATTGCCTCTGCTAAAACACACATAGGGGGTATTCACTCCCATTCACAAATGTATACAATTTATCAAATATTCAGCTTGAAAAAGACTCAAGAAAATGTATTAAAATTTGGATCATACGATTTTTTTGAATTTGACACTCAAATCAAAATCATATCATCATCTTTTTGAATTTTCACTCAAAAACCTCGACTTTTTTGGATTATCCAGCACAGATCATGATGTCAAGAAACATGTTCAGGGACATCTGACATTGAATTCTACATGACCTACATGACTGTGACGGTTTCTTGGATTTTTAGAAGCTATAATAAATATAATAAAAATTAGTTTTTCCCTTTAAAAATGGACCATAAAAAATCTAGGCTTCATAAATTGACCCCGTAGTTTGTGATGGGTGAATCTGTTCCTATTCGCTTCTCTGAAAAATTTCCAAAAAGGCCAAAAATTTCCGGAATGCCTTGAAGTTAATTGGTGTCAAAATAATTCTGACACGCAACAATTTTGACACCACTGACAATTTTTAGATGCTCAACTCTTTTGTCCAAATACATTAAAGTCAATGGGCGTCTGAATAATTTTGATGCTCAACAATTTTGACACACAGCAAAGTTTTTTTGTTCCGGCACATTTTCCACTGCAAATTTTCACCGCACTGTAGCAAATCCGTGCCTGGTAAATAAATTTGCCCATCACTACCTACTGTAAAGTGTCTTAATAAGACCAATTATCACTATTTTCCATTGCAGTGACAAGTAGCTGCTATTAGTAGTACTGTGTGTCTTCATCTTAAAAGGGGATTGAGATTTGGGGAGATTCTGTCGCCTGGCGATTAATCGAGGCGTCAATCTCCCCGAACTGCCTTCTCCC
>CM044445.1:104092021-104117777 GCA_024363595.1 Xenopus borealis
TATCCTTGGAGAGGAAGGTCTCCTCACTTTGATCAGAGCCCAGTTCAGTATTCTGCAAGACTGGTTCTTTTCAAATAACGTTAGAGGCTGAAGACTTTTTGATGAGTATCTCCCTGGGGTTCGTTCCTTTGTGGGGATAAAGACATATTTGCTAACTTTTCAAATAATCCCAGCAATTTATAGAGAAAGGACAAAACACAGCGTTCCCAGAAAACTAAATGATCAATTGTGTCCTTGCATACAGTATTGTAGTGAATGAATTTGATCTTGTTGGTATGAAACTGGTTTGGGATCAGCATGTCACTTACTGATTATAATCCAGATGAAATTCAGTCTGTTTATTCCATCACAATGAAATGAGGATTAAGAGATCTATCCTCAAAGAGAGAAATCCCTGTATTTCATTTCCCCTAATTAAGATTAGCCGAAATGTACAATCATGTTTGTGTTATGGCAGAGGGTATTGGCACAGCAGGGACACATTTACAGGGATAAATAACTTAAAGGAATTGTTCGGTATAATAATAAAAATTGGATGCAAAATAAAAAGATTTCTAATATAGTTAGTTAGCCAAAAATGGAATCTACTAAGGCTGGAGTGACTGGATGTCTAATATATTAGCCATAACAGAACTAACAGTTAGGCAATGACTTTAAAGGTGGGGGCACATGGGACATAACTGTTTTTAATGGTTTTTACAGAAAAAACACAAACGCTTTGTGAACAAATAGAAATTCATGTGTTGGTAAATAGGCCCTCTAAGTATAGCGAGTGGTCCTGAGTGGACCATAAGTATTGGTAATAATTCAGTATTTTTTGCCCTTATACCATAATGTTATCCAGTTGCACTGCTGGATTTTGGTACATTACATAATTGGCTACAACACTTTCCATCAGTGCTAGTGATGGGCAAATCTAGCCCGTTTCGCTGAAAATTCACGAACTTCCCAAGAAATTAGCAAATTGGCGAAAAATTCTTAAAACGAGTTGCGGCACGGTTTTTGACCCACGTCGCAATTGACGAGTTGCGTCGTTTACGCGAGTCGCGTCATTTTCAGGGGGGTGACTCCTTTTTACGCCAGCAAATTTTCGGCAGGTGAATTTTCACTGGCGTTTTGCGAAATTATTCGCCGGTGGCGAATCGCGGGAATTAGCTGCGAATTCGTGTCTGCCGAATAAATTCGCCCATCACTAATCAGTGCTGAATTGTAGGTCTCCTTCACTGTGAGTTACTTTTTTGGATTTTCTGGGCCTTTGATGACTGTTTCTGCTTACTGCCAGCCCTTTGTGTGTCTTCACTTCCATCTCCTTATGGCTTAAATACCATAAACACTTCCCCATCATCATCTTCTTCTATCTGAGTAGTTTCATTAAACCTCTTAAGCTATATGCCTAATAGTTCCGATTATCTCTGCTCTCTTTTAAACTCCACTCTTCTTCCACCTACAGAGCATTCTTCTTACATGACCTAATTATTATTAATCTGCATTTTACAAATATATCACAATTGGATCTGCATCCACCACCTTTTCCACTGCCACATCTGCTGCAACACAGTTCAGATCCATTCTACGTCTCCTTACTTTCTCAGTGTTTAACTCCCTATGCATTTCCTCTCTAAATATTTGCTTTAATATCCAACTATTTTGACCAATTCCTTTCTTTGACTAATTTTGCTCCTGGTATCTACAGTATTTACTGTAGATCCAAGAAACTCTCCTCTCTTAAAATCAATTTTTCATTTTTAACATCAACATTATAATTTATTTGTCACTTCACCCAGTGATAATGCGCCTTGCAAAATCCCACAGAAATGAATGGAGAGCGGCGGAATTTCACTCTAGTGACGGAACTTCCCTCTTTGATAAATTTACCCCTACGTATGTGTTTGACCTGGATTTGACAGGTACAAAATGAGGGGTAGTTAACAAGTTAATTTAATCTGTCAACTAGTGTTCTGATTCTGTATGCACTTGAATGAATAACCTATATGCATATATATGTATATGTTGTCTACTATAATAATTTGTTATCATCCTGATTTCTCAAAGTGTATCAGTGAATGTTCCAAATCTAGGTTTAGGGCCATTCTGAAATATTTTTTATATATTGTTTCCCTTTCCCATCTTGCGTGACTGGGGAGAGTATGTGTTTTTGAAACATAATCTTCATTACTTTATTACAATTGATAGTTGCATGGGCTTTGCGGGGGGAGGGGGGAGGTTTACAATTAAAAGTTCCAGAATAAAGGATTGCAGATTTAATTTGCCAAGCATTCCTGACTGTCAAAACAAAGAAGGGATTAATGGAACAACAATATGAATAATCTTATGCCTTGTTATTGGAAAAATGTGGATTGTGATAGGGACCCTGCTGGTCTCAATAAAAATACTTTAATCAACTCAAAGGTAATGTATCACATGCCAAATTGGTAATTGAAACAATATATTCCATGATAAAACTATAGCATGGCTTTAGCTAAAACACATTTAACTCATAGTTTATATTCCCTCTCACCGCCAATGTTTGTCAGTCACAATTTCTATTTCAATGTACCACATTGTAATTAGTAGCTGGAGAGATTGATAAAGACTTTCAATGCATTACACTCCTCACCCAGGGGCATAAGTATAAGGAAGCAGACCCTACATCTGCAGGGGGGGGGTAATTTATATACAATTTCAATAAATAATGTTAAATCAAGGCAACCTCTATATATTTTAGAGGCCTGAAAAATAATTTACTCTAGGGCCCAGTAACAATTAGTTAGTTAGACCATTGCCCTCACCCTAGAAAAATTTGCAAGCAGGAGAATAGCACAGACAGACTCTATTTCAAAACATCTTCTCTCTAATGCTCCTCCTCTGTAAACAGTTCCTCAGCAACCACAAAGGTATCTATTTGGCATGGGTGCCCTAACTGGGGAGCCCATGAATTGTGGGTGAATCCATACTCCTGTGGCATAAATTACAGGTTATGGCATATTGAAAAGTTACAGGGACCTACAGTTAGGTCTGTAAATATTTGGACAGAGACAACTTTTCTCTAATGTTGTTTCTGTACATTACCACAATGTATTTTAAATGAAACAACTCAGATGCAGAGGAACTGCAGACTTTCAGCTTTAATTCAGTGGGTTGAACAAAAAGATTGAATGTGAGGAACTAAAGCCTTTTTTAACACAATCACTTCATTTCAGGGGCTCAAAAGTAACTGGCAGGGCCGGATCTAGGCGGAAGGCAGAGTAGGCATGTGTCTAGGGCACAAAGCTTGGGGGTGCCAGGCACGTACCTTTCTCTGCTTCCTACCCCTAGTCTGGCTGAGTGCGTTCCTCTCCTCTTTAGTCCGGTGTACTGTTTACACTTTACAAATACATTAGAGGGCATTATAGGCAAATATCAGGGGACCTTTTTACCCATAAAGAGGATCACCAGAGGCCACCCCTTCAGGCTAGAAGAAAAGGACTTTAATTTGAAGCAGCGTAGGTGGTTCTTCACAGTCAGGACAGTGAGGTTGTGGAATGCACTGCCGGGTGATGTTGTGATGGCTGATTCTGTTGATGTTTTCAAAAGGGGCTTTAATGATTTTTTTGGACAGACATAATATCAAAGGCTATTTTGATACTAAATTCTACAGTTAGTATAGCTATGGGCATATGTGGTTTGTGTGAAAGACTGTAGGTGTGTGTGTGGGTGGATGCTGGGTTTTAATTTGGAGGGGTTGAACTTGATGGACTTTGTCTTTTTTCAACCCAATTTAACTACAGTATGTAACTATGTTTATGCGCGTGCATACCAGAAGGGGGTGACGCGCCTGCTCAGTTTACATGCGTGTGTTCTTCCTGCACATGGGGTAGAGGGGGTGCCATGGCTGGCCAGATTTCCTGGGGTGCCTTGCTGGCCTGGCTCGGCCCTGGTAACTGGACAAATGAAAAAAATAAAAATAAATCTTAATTTCTAATACTTGGTTGAAAACCCTTTGCTGGCAATGACAGCCTGAAGTCTTCAACTCATGGACATCACCAGATTCTGGGTTTCCTTCTTTTTAATGCTCTGCCAGGCCTTTACTGCAGCGGCTTTCAGTAGCTGTTTGTTTGTGGGCCTTTCTGTCTGAAGTTTAGTCTTCAATAAGTGAAATGCATGCTCAATTTTGAGGTTTTAGTTCCTCACATTTTTATGCAACCTTTTTGTTCAACCCACTGAATTAAAGCTGAAAGTCTGCAGTTCAACTTCACCTGAGTTGTTTAATTTAAAATTCATAGTGGGAATTTACAGAACCAAAATTAGAAAAAAGTTGTTTCTGACCGAATATGGACCTAACTGTACAGGCATTTTTTAATGCACCTCCTATACACATCTTATACATTGAATCCTTCTGTTTGAGTTCATGTAAATTCACCTGAGTGCAGAAGTGCTGTCTAAGCTCTAAGGCAGAGTATGCCTCTTATCCCATGATAGTAATGTCCCTGGACAAACAGCAGCATTACTGATATAAAGGGGCTCCAGTGAGTCACCAATACAGGGATGTCCTTTGGCTGATGGGTAGTTCAGCCATATCTGAAGGATGTCTATATCTGTCACAATTGTGACTGAGTTTTCCAGGTTGGTTCTCTAGTAAGGAGTCTCCCATAGTATCATTGATGATGCTCCGTGTCAGATTGGGATGTCTGGGGCCCATGAGGGCTTGCATCCATGAGAGTCCCATCTCAGTTATGAGCCCCACCCCAAATGTAATAGATAGTAAAATCAACTAGCCTTAGCCTTAACCTCCTGCACACATTTTACCTTTTCCTTGCAGCGATTGGGCGTGGGGGTACCCACAGCATCCGGCAGGTAGAGGATCTGGGTTTGCATCACCCACCATGTTTGTTCCCAGTCTGATCCTGCTGATACTCCAGGACGACTGTGATTAGATGCAACACCAGGTATCAGTACTGGACCTGTGCACAGGCACAGGCTTTCCCAAACAGCTGATACCCACATCTAACAGATCTATTTGGAATTATTCTTTGTATCCCAGACCTCACAGCCAGCTAGTAAATGAGTACTCCAATATCCAATATTCTGTTTATGTTGCTATACTGGAGTGCTTTGTGTATGCTGTAATCATAACATAACAATCATAAACTTGTGGTTTCGAAGCTGTTTCTGAGCTACAATACTAGCCATCCAGATTGTCCAGAATGTTGGGGTCCCAGAGTTTTCCAGATATAGTTTTTTCTGTAATTCAGATCTCCGTACCATAAAGTGATTTTATCATGTAGTTTTTATTTTTAAATTGCACTGTTTACACTGAATATACAATGTCATTCCTGAACCATATAACCGTATAAATATTTTAGTTATAATATTGGTGTGTAGGTGCCATCTCAGGTCATTTTGCCAGGTCATGTGGTTTCAGAAAGAGCCAGCTCTTTAGGATGGAACTGCTTTCTGGCAGGCTGTTGTTTCTCCTACTCAATGTAACTGAATGTGTCCCAGTGTGATCTGGATTTTATTATTGAGTGCTGTTCTTAGATCTACCAGGCAGCTGTTATCTTGTGTCAGGGAGCTGTTAACTGGTTACCTTCCTATTGTTCTGTTGTTAAGCTGGCCATAGACATGTAGATTTACCTGCAATATCGGACACCCGCATCTCCCCACTTGCTACTAACCATCAGTTTAAATAAAGTAGTAAAAGAACAGATCAGCCAATGTCGTACGAAAGTTTATGAACGACAGATCTTTTCACAGTCTCCCATTGAAAATCCTCAGTTCGGCTATACATGCAGAGATATTATCGTCAACCAACAGAAATCTTCTAACCTGTCCGATCAACTGAACAACCGATCAGCATGCACTCCACACATGGTCCAAAAATCGAACGAATGGATTAATTATATCTTAGTTGGGATCAAGTACATGCCACTCTTTTATTATTACAGAGAAAAAGGAAATAATTTTTGAAAATTCTTATAAAATGGAGTATAGCCAGGTAAAAAAAGTCAATGCTCTAAGATTTAAGTGATACCGTTTGGAGTTGTAAGGCTGGGGCATCCCAAAGCACAGCTGGGGATGTGCCCTCTGGATGAAAACTCTTTTATCTTGGTTGCCATGGCACTTTGATATGCACCACTGGTGCTGGGTACTGCAGGAGGCAGAGGATTGTGGAGCCTACGCAGATTAAACACAACCACTGATAAGGTCTCTTGGAGAAGGGCCTTTGTAATGATAGGACCAAAGGATTTAATTAAAAATGATTGCTCTTCAAACAACTGCAGTGTCATACACATGGGGGAGGTGTGTTTTTCAGGAGCTCTACATGTTTCTTGGACTCTTCTATACTTTCCAAATCACCTTATTTCCCTTTAGCAGCCTGCAGACTGAATTTCCTTTGTACGGTAACCAAGGTTTATTTAACCTTTACATTGTCCTAGTTTGCTTAGGTTATGAGCCTTTCCACAAACCCCCATCTCAACCAAAATCTTTAAAAATATAAAGGATACCGTACACTTAAATAATTATTTTTCTGACATATTTGGAACAGTTATAGGATCTGTAAACCCATTATCCAGAAAACTCTGAATTGTGGGAAGTCCATCTCCCATAGAGTCCATTTTATCCAAATAATCAAAATTTAGAGAAATGATTGGTTTTTTCCCTGTAATAATAAAACAGTACCTTGTACTTGTTTCCAGCTAATTGATCCTTATTGGAGGCAAAACAATCTTGTTGGATTTAATTAATGTTTGAATTCATTTTAGTAGACTTAAAGTGGACCTCTCACCCAGGCATAAAAAGCTGTATAATAAAAGTCCTTTTCAAATTAAACATGAAATCCAAATTCTTTTTTTATTTTATTTAAGTATTCATAGCTTTTAAAAATCTCAACTGTCAATCAAATATTCCCTGCCCCTCCTCTATTCCTTAGGTTTAGAGACGGGCAGGCAATTACTTTCACTTTCCATTCAACACTTCCCAGATGTCACTGCTCTGCCCACATTCCCCCTCTCTCTTTACCTTTTAATTGTGTAACCAGTGCATGGCGATGGACATCAGGTCCCCCATTCTGGTGTACAAACAAGATTTTAAGATGATACAAGGCTTGCCTTAATCCACAAAATGGCTCTTTCCTGCTTCCTATAATTATAAGTTCTCCAACAGAAGAAAACAAGGTTCATATAATTTTTTTATAGTGCAATTAAAGTTCATTTTGCTTGACTAACATGATAAAATAGGATTTGTAATACTTTTTTTTGGGCGACGGGTCCCCTAGTATCCCTAGATCCCTAGTATTCTGAATAACAGGTCCCACACCTGTACAATAAAAATACCAGGGCTGGCATAGTCTTATGGTAGTTCTCTACATACAGTAGGACGTTATCAAATGTAGAAAAGTTGCTCCTTCTAATAAATATTCTAACCATGGACCCTTAAAGGGCATTTATTAAACTGAATATTTGAGAACTTACTAGCTGCTAGACAGATTGCTTGCAGTAAAGATGTACAGTTTTGAAGTTATGATTGGGTAAACAGGTAGAATTTTTCATCAGTTTGACAGACAACTGAGCAACCAATCAAATGTTTCCTTTAATGGCTTTAGCAGCACATATCTAATGAGTTCTTATTCCTTATTGGCTGATACATTCCTGTGCAGTTATACAGGATTGCAGTTAGTGATTTCCCCCTTTTAATTAATACATTAATACTTGTATTATATCTTGAGGGTATATGGTTACATAATTCTTTCTCTATTTGTCTATCAAGCACGGAGCACATGTTTCTCAGCCTTACAATGTCTATGTCTGTGTGCAGCAATGCGTCTATGTATGAGTAAATTGTTTGTGTTTTTTTCTCTGTCTGCACCTGTTTGTGGAGTCATGGTCCCGTCTATGACACATGATACCCCTTTCCAACTGATTCTCAGATCTGTGTTTGAAAAGCACTTTAAAAGACACTGCAAGCCAATAGCCCGCACAATGTATGTTTTCATCTTGGTTATTTAAAAAACTTATGAGATCGTTTTGCTCCATGTTTGGGCAAACCCCAAGGTTCCCAAATATTTTTTGTGACAGTATAATAAACTTTTGCCAGGCTATGACAGCAGCACAGCAGTGCAAAGGTTAGGATGGTGTCACTCTGTAAATGAAGGATAATAATAACAGGTAACTGTTCTGTTATATTAATTTGCTTTTGTGAGTGCCTAATGTGAAGTCAATAGGCCTGTTCTTGTCCTCCTGGTCAGTCCCCTTGATTGAAGTTTTCTTAAAAACTGTATGCTGCCAAAGGACTGTAACCCCCAGAAGTTCAGCAGTCGGTGTTGCTTGAAAACGTAATTCTACAATACCAGTATAAATATATCTAGAACCAGTACCTAGTTTGAAGAAGTGTCAAGAGGCCTACCTGTAGTAAATGGCTTAAGTGGGTGGTTCACCTTTAAGTTAACTTTTAGTTATACAATGGCTAATTCAAACCTTAGTTTTTTCTTTTTATTTTATAGTTCTTGAATAATTTGCCTTCTGCTTTTGACTCTTTTTCAAAATTCAAAAGAGAGTTACTGACCCAAATAAAGAACAAGTGCTCTGTATGGCTATGGTTTTATTTGTTGTTGCTACTTTTTATTACTCATCTTTCTATTCAGGCCTCTCCTAATCATATTCCAGTTTCTTAATTGAACCAGTGCCTGTTTGCTGGGGCAGTTTGGATCCTAGCAGCCAGATGGCAGAAATTGCAAACTGAAGAGTTGCTGAATAAAAAGCTAAATAACTAAAAAACACAAATAATAAAAAAGGAAAGCCCATTGCAAATTGTCTCAGAATATCACTCTCTACATCAGTGATCCCCAACCAGTGGCTTGTGAGGAACATGATGCTCTCTGACCTCTTGGAAATTGCTCCCAGTGGCCACAAAGCTGTTTCTTTTTGAATTCTTGGCTTGGAACAAAGTTTTGGTTGTGTAAAAAGGATGTGTACTACCAAATAAAGCCTCATGTAGGATGCCAATCTACATAGGGCTACTAATAGCAAATAAAACCCCACATCCAGGAACTTTCTGCATGCTTATGTTGCTCTCCAACTTTTCTTTACATTTTAAGTGTGACTGAAGGGTTAAATGTTGGGGAGCCCTGCTTTACATCATACTAGAAGTCAATTTAAAGGTAAACAACCCCTTTAATCCAGGCCAGGAATGGTCTGACCTAGAAGTTCTACAATAACTGGGGGCCTGAAACTGCTTATCATAGTCTTTGCAATTCCCTTCCCCCTTGCAAACTTTAGCACTGGTCTGCTTTAATATTCGGAGTTGTACTTGTTTTTGTGCAGTGATATGTCAAATCTTCAGAGATTAGTTACACAAGGGATTTCCTCACCGCCAGATCAATGTTCAATGCATTCCTCTAAGAATTAACTGCAATCAGTTCCTGAGTCGAATACATTACCTTATTTGTTAATTAACCATTTCCTATAGCATGCTGTGCCCTATAATCTAGTTACGGCACATTGCAGTGGTACAGGGAACACTTGGGACTCTCCACATCTCTGAATCCAGACTTCAGGAACAATTTTCTGCTCGCAACTATGGATATATTTCAAATTTTAGCCTAGGTTTTTGATTTTTATCTTTGTTAAGTAGTGTGCCGATCTCCTTTGATTTTATCTCCCTGCTGCTCTCCTTTGCCTGCCCAGCACTTTGTCACACCCCCTAAACTACTTTGGAGCTCTCCGAACAAACAGGTTTCCTTGTAGCATGCAGAAGAGCAGATTTTCCACATGGCAGCTTAGACTGAGAACAGGCCCATGCTGTTTAATCCCTTTCAGGTAGAAGACTGTCCCCTCTGCAGGCCATGTAAGACAATCCACCGAGGCTTAAAGTGAGTTTGTGAAAGAGGGATCAGGTATCCGGTGTTACAAAGCACTCTCTTGCCTTTAACTCTTTTGCCTGTAAAAGGCAAGACACAGATAAGGTTACCTGGGGATTTAACATCTAAGCAGCGGATTTCCACACTTTATTGATTTTTTTTTTATAGGAAGACTTTGTTTGTAGTAAGATGCCATTTTAATCCTACTGTGCCATGGATACAAAATCACTGAAATGGAAGACTGGGGTTAAAGGGGAACTATTGCAAAAATGAAAATTTTATATAAGCTTCTTCATACTGAAATACAAAACTTTCTAAATATAATAAATTAAAAATGCTGTACTGTTTATGAAATAATCAAGTTCATCTTTACTATCCTTCTCTCAGCATCTGTTTCTCTTCATTCTGTCCTCATGCAGGAGTTGGGTGTCAGATATTCATTGACAGTTAGATCCAATATATCTTATGGGAGCTCCTTTTGCCTAGTAGATGTGAACCATTCCTTTAAGTGGGAAGAAAATAGAATAATTGAAGGAAATACATATGGAGCTTGATATTCTTACCTGAACAAATGTTATCAGTGGAGTCTATCTATCTAGAATGGTAACATAACCTACGGGGAGACTATGCAAAGATTGAGAAGCTTAGCACATGTAATTTAACCCAGCCCTGAGAGCACAGGTAATGCACCCATTGATACAAAGGCTGACAAGGAGGCAAAATTATGAAAACACGAAGGTGGGGGATTGATTTTTAGATTCTTACTAGAGATGCCAAGTAGCTAAATAATTAGAAGACATGGAATTAAGTATTGGAAATCCAGTCAGTTGCAACCTGGGCACTATTTGCGAGGAGTGTATCCCATATATGTAATAAAAGGCACTACATTTGCCCAGGAGCAGTAACCCATAGAAACCAATCAGCAGACAGGCTTCACCGGTCACATGTTTAAAAGCAAACATCATATTGGTTACTACAGGTTATTTAGGGGCAGATTTATCAAGGGTCGAAGTGAAGAAAAATTGAATCTCAAGCTATTTTTGTGTACTTTGAATAGGGAATAATACAAATTCTATTCGAATTGTCAAAATCTGAATTTTTCTCATGTTTTAAATAAAAAAAAGTTAGACCAAACCAGAAGCCACGATTTAACCTTATTTATCATTAAAAAAAACCCATGCAAAAAACTGATCTGGAAAAAACTGACTTTTTCTGATTGCTGCTGAAAAACCGCTACTTTTTCAGATTTTCGGATTTGACGCCCATAAAGTCAGAATTATTTGGGATATCGGTGGAAAAGCCCAAAATGTTCAGATTATCGAACGAACCCCAGCGCAGACCATAATATTTTCAAATTGCAAATAGGACCACTGCCATTGAATTCTACATGACCTCAACAGGTTGAAGATGGAGTATTTTCCTATTCTGACTTTTTGCATCCTTCGGGTATATCCACTTTTCCACTAAATATTTGGATTTTATAGTAAAGCAATTAAAAAATTTTAAGTTTTTAAAATTCGGACTTTAAAGGAACAGTTCAGTGTAAAAACAAAAACTGGGTAAATAGATCGGCTCTGCAAAATAAAAAAATGTTTCTCACATAGTTAGTTTTTCCTTATGGAAGTTTTTTCGAAGCAAATTTTCCAGCTGCACATTTTTGCCACAGTTTCACGAAAAAATTTGTACATGGCGAAATTCTGAAATTCACCATGAATCCATGACTGGAGAATTAATTTGCTCATCACTAGTAGTAATAGCATAAGACCCTCATTTAGATTACTGTTTATGATTAGGAAACAGCTGGATTCCTTGTCTTTGTTGCCAATTAGATCCATCTGCACAGATTGGTACAGTAAAGTTCCCACCTGTTGACTTATATTGAAGTTGGATGTGAAATTATGAAATCATATCATACATCTGGCTTGGATTGTCAGATCAAAGTTACAGCATGCAGCAGTTTTTGTTCTTCAGCTTAGTCTGAATGAGGCCCAAAGGAGAAGATACACTATCCACCCCAAAGAAAGAACAAAAGGTTTGGTTAGGACTAGTATTTGCAGGGGTTCAGGGCTTGGCTAAAGACCAGAGAAGAAAATATGCAACAACAATAAGCAACAGCATAATCATAAGTGCAACGATGAAGCCAGTTCGTTATGGGTTGTTAAATGTTATCAAGTACAAAACATAGCAAGATAGTATCGTGGGGAAATGCACAGAAAAAAGAAATTATATTACCCTTTGTGAATATCAGCTTTCCAGATAAGGGGCCTGATAACTGCTCACTTTCTATAGCATATCGCTACCATATGAGTCTATAAAGTAACCTTTTTGTTGGTGCCTCCGGTATATGGTGATTGTCACCAGCTGTAGACCTGTGATGACAGGCAGAACTAAGGCATTGCTCATATTACAAGCTGCTCATAACGGAACCATACTTGAGTCTTTGTGTCCATAAATGTTAGTTTTGCTATTGTTGAAAAGCTGAAGGGCTCCTGAATTTTGTCAACTTGTCAATTTTGTGGTGGAAAAAAAAGAGGAAACCCTTGCATTGCTGATAGCTACTGTTAAGGAGAACTTCAACACTTTTGGCAACGAGTCACATATATTGTGGCTGTCAAGATGAATAGTTCTGCTAATGGGATATTACATTTCCTTTTGTCCATGTCTACCTATGTCCGTAAGCAAGTGAAGGTAGCTTGAATAGTCATTTGTTCTTACGTAGGTTATTTATAGATTCAAATTTGTTTTGTTATTTTGATTACCCTTGATGAATCTGGTATTTTCTACACTTAAATGGAAATTATTATGAAAACACTATTTTAAAATAGAAAATAGAAACATTTTAAATATATTAAACTCAAAATTCAAAATGATTTATAAAAATCATTAGATTACGCTTAGTTATTAAATAGTAACTTGTGTCAGAGGCATTTGTTTCAAAAGACACTTAATTCACTAAATTTCATATAGCCATCAGGAATCCAGAGAAATAAAGTTCAATTCAGTGACAAAGGTAGTATATCATGTGAAAAGTCATGGGTGAGATTCAATTTGAGATGCAATTCAATTCATAAAAACTTATATCTTGGTTTATATTGTAAAGGCTCTATTGAAGTCAATGGGAAAAATGCAAGTGAGGTAGGAGAAAAGTCTTTTTCTCTTCAAATTGACTCTGTTTCATAAGATTTTGCTTAATAAACCATGAGATAACCTTTTCTCCCTGAATTGAATCTGGCCCATTGTATTACAGATACTTGTACGGTCCATAAAAAAAAGGATTAACAACAAAAATCTTGCAGATAAAAGCTGCTAACAGATTAAGTTTTTGGGCAGTGTATGGGGCCCTCCAATCAATATCTGGCCCAAAGTCTGCCAGATGTCAATTGGGCAGTTTTAAAAATCTGATCAGATAGAGAACCACATCAGTTTGCTGATGTGGTCCTAGATCTGACAGCCCATATTCTCTTTGTAATCAAGGTGGGCATATTGGGCAGCTACTGGGGCATCTTTGGAGACAGATCATTTCTGCTAAAGGGCTGTAGTTGCCTTGTGCTGGTAAAGAAGCCCAGAACATAAGGTTTCTTATTTGCATGAAATAAAACGTTTTTAGCTTCAATTTAAAGGGACATTGACATGAAAACTAGAATTATCTTTGTGGCTGGTCATAGCTCATATGCTCCTCATAGCCTCTCTCTTTGGAATGATGGCAAATTATTGTGTTATAAATCATGCCTTTAGCAAAACACATGAGAAAATGTTCATTTTGGCTTGTTACAGCTTGCAAAAACTTCTTGCAAAAATGTGGTCAAGCTACTACAAAATGAGACTAATTAGTCACAGTGTCATTACTTGCCTGCTGGCCAGTAGCCCTGTAGCTACCATTTGGAACAGATGGTAATTGCAGTACTTCTCTTTCTCCCTGCAGGTCATACTCTTTTGAGTTGTGCCTTAAATACATTTAATTTAGTTTCCAGTCTATGCAATATCATACAGTATAACTGAGATATGACATAAGCAGTGAAGGCAACTGCAAGGTTGTAGCCCATTGAGACCCCTTGCCAACCTCAAGTCTAAAAAAGTAGCATTAAAATACCAGTAACATCAAACTTTTTTTAAACAATTCGTCAGTATAACATGAAAAAAACACCAAGACATATTAAACTTTAAAATCACAAAGTCTTTCTTGAAAAATAACTTACCGAAACTCCGCCTGCACTCCTCTTCAGAAAGTGGATCGGGCAATCCATCATGCGATACTCGATTTTTCCTCCCTGTCTTCTTTATAGGAGATAGCCAGGGAGGAGAAATTGAGCAGCGCACAATGGATCGTTGCCCTGTCGCCTTTTCTGAAGAGGAGCACAAGCGGGGTTTCGGTAAATTATTTCCAGTAAGATGTTTGATGTTAATGATCCTTTAACAATACAATTGTAGCCTTACAGAGCATTTGTTTTTTAAATGTCAGTGACCCTCATTTGAAAGCTGGAAAGAGTCAGAAGAAGGGCCAAATAATTAAAAAAACTATAGAAATAAAAAATGAAGACCAGCTGAAAAGTTGATACTTTGCTATTTGTGCAATAAATAGGAATAAGGAAGTGATCTGGTACAAGCGATAGAGCTGAAATAAAAAAAGAGAAGCCAATGGGTAAAATACTTTTTTTTTTAATTTGGATTATTTTGTCCTAATATTGGCTAAGGCTCCATGTCTATTCAGGCTGCCAGAGGACCAGTCTCTTCTGGAATCATAAGCATGAATTTTAATGTATTGACAATGATAGACATCTGGTTGCTTGCGTTTAAGTTTCCCTAGCAACCATGCCTTGATTTCAATAAGAGACAAGAGTATAAATAGGAGAGGGACTGAATAAAAAGACAATTAATAAAATGTACCAATAACAATACATTGGTAGCCTTACAGAGAATTTGTTTTTTAGATGAAGTCAGTGACCCCCAGTTGAAAGTTGGAAAGAGTGGGAAGAAGAATGCAACTAATTCAAAAACTATAAAAACAGAAAACACGAAGACCAGTTATAAATACTAAAAGTTAATATCATGGTGAGGTGAACCACCCTTTAAGGATAAACATGTAAGACATGTTTTGAGTTACTTGTGTTAGATATACCATGACCTGGATGAATGAGAATCTTCATAGTCATCATCTGATAATTGACCAGATTATATTAATCACTAGGATCACTTGGTGGAAATGTGGAGAAGTGTTGCCAGCCTGTACCTTCGTTTTGGTGCAATCAGAGCAGAGACTGGTGAATATAAGCCCACAGATTTCAAAACAAGTGGATTTGGTAAAACAATTTTGTGGCTTCATGTCACCACTAAAATATTTTTATTTATCTTTTGTTTTCTAGAACCAGAATGTTATTGTGAAACCCCTTATCTATAAGTGGTATAGGAAGAAGGAGCTGTTTAAGTGCTGCTGCTAAAATAAAAGCATTGTAAGACAATGATTGTTGTGCATGTCGTGCTTCAGTGAGGCCTAAAGTCTGGGGGAGTTGCAAGCAAAACAAGGAGATCCATAAAGAATGTTATATAGCTCCAGGCAGAAATAGCTGTCAGCAGAGAGGATGATGGGACATATTCATAGCAACATTACTGAATTAGCATGAAATGCTCTTCTATTAAAGAGAATGTATGCCCCAGTTGTAGTTTATCCTCATATTTTTTTTCTTAAATAGCAAGTCATCTATAAGGGACTTTCTATCTACAGGTATGGGACCTGTTATCAAGAATGCACTGGACCTGGGGTTTTCCTAATAATGGGTGTTTCTGTAATTTAGATCATCCTGCCTTAAGTCTACTAGAAAATCATGTAAACATTAAAGGGATACTGTCATGGGAAAACATGTTTTCAAAATGCATCGGTTAATAGTGCTGCTCCAGCAGAATTCTGCATTGAACTCAAAAGAGCATACAGATTTTTTTAATTCTATTTTGAAATCTGACATGGGGCTAGACATATTGTGAGTTTCCCAGCTGCCCCCAGTCATGTGACTTATGCTCTGATAAACTTCAGTCGCCCTTTACTGCTGTACTGCAAGTTGGAGTGATAACCACCTCTCCCCTCCCCAACCCCAGCAGCCTAACAAAAGGACAAAAGGAAGGTAGCCAGCTAGCAGCTCCCTAACACAAAATAACAGCTGCCTGGTAGCTCTAAGAACAAAACTCAGTAAACTAGTAAAAGCCAAGTCCCACTGAGACTGATTCAGTTACATAAAGTAGGAGAAATAACAGCATGCCAGAAAGTAGTTCCACCCTAAAGTGCAGGCGCAAGTCACATGACTGGGGTCAGATGTGAAACTGACAATATGTCTAGCCCCATGTCAGATTTCAAAACTGAATATAAAAAAAAAACTGTCTGCTCTTTACAAATTGTATTTCAGTGTAGAAGTCAGGTACAAGCTACTGTTTTATTATTACAGGGAAAAAGGAAATCATTTTTAAAAATTTGGATATACAGGAATGGGATCCATTAAATTGCGAATTACAGAAAGGTTGTCCCTCATAGATTCCATTATAATCAAATAATCCAAAATTTTAAAAATGATTTCCTTTTTCTGTGTAATAATAAAACATTACCTTGTACTTGGTCCAAACTAAGATATAATTAATTCTTATTGGAAGCAAAACCAGCCTATTAGTTTTATTTAATGTTTACAGGATTTTCTAGTAGACTTAAGGTATGAAGATTAGTGATGGGCGAATCTACCCAGTTTCGCTTCGCTGGAAAATGTGCGAATTTCCATCGAAATTCGCAAATTGCTGGAAAAATTCGCGAAACGAGTCGCGGCACGTTTTTGACGTGCGTCGCGACGTTTTTGAAGCGCGTCGCGACGTTTTTGAAGCGCGTCCCGTCGTTTGCGTCGCATCATTTTTGGTGCACGTCGCGTCAAAAACGACGAGCGACTCATTTTTTTTTGGTGAATTTTCGCTGGCATTTCGCGAATTTATTCGCCAGCGACAAATTCGCCCATCACTAATGAAGATCCAAATTACAGAAAGACCCGTTATCCAGAAAGCTCCAGGTTCCAATGATTCTGGATAACAGGTTCCATACCTGTAATTGAGTCTATGGGAGATGGCTAGTGATGGGCGAATCTGGGGCGTTTCACTTTGCCGAATTTTTTTCGAATTTTGTGAAACAGCGAAGAATTTGTGAAACAACGCCGGCATCTCATTTTGGACATGGGTGTCCATTTTTGGATGCCGGCGCACATTGCCAGTGTCGAAAAAACGGACGCCTCCATCCAAAAACAAGACGTCAGTGAATTTTCACCAGGGAAATTTTTCCTGGAGTTTCACGAATTTATCTGCTGGCTCTGAATTACCTAAAGGCCGTCCTCCATTTTAACCAAATATTCCAAACTCTTCAAAATGATTTAATTTTTTTCTCTATAAAAATAAAATAGTACATTGTACTTGATTCAAACCACAATATAATTAATCGTTAATGGAAGCAAAACCATCCTATTGTGTTTATTTCATGTTTACATAATTTTCTAGTAGACTTACGGTATGAAGAATAGTGATGGCGAATCTGTGCCGCAAAATTCATGAAACGGAGAAAAATTCCTGAAGCACAAGTAAATTTTTATATGCCCGATAATTTTGTCCAAATGAAATAAAGTTTCGAATAATTTTGACATGCAACAATTTTATGCGTGTGACTATTCTGATGGTAAAATGACGGTGCAGTTTATTCTCTGAGGGTGAAACGTGGAAATTTGCCACAAATTCTAGTCTGCCAAATGTATTCACCCATCACTAATGAAGATCCAAATTACAGAAATATCTGTTATCTGTAAAACCCCAGAGCATTCTCGATAACAGGCCCCATACCCGTGCCTGTAACATTTTCATTTCTAACTCCCTATAACATTTTACCAGGGCCAATTAAGATGCCTGCATGCAAACATTGCCCATTATTTATAAACCACTGGTTTATTTAATAGATTCACTAACCATTAGTCTTTATAACTACAATTATTTCCTGTGGAACTGACATTTTCGGGAATACTCCTTTGTGCCCTTATTCATATATTTCAGTGTTTATCTTGTATGCTATAAATCACTTTAAACAAGACCCAGGTGCTGTCTAACCTACAGGGAGTCAGACAACATTAGGCCAGTATAAAAGAAGATGTGTGTCTGTCATTGTTAAAGAAAGGAAAATGGGCAACGTTTCTCTTTTTCCTTTGCTCATTTCCCCTGCTAAAGCATCCATTAAAGAACAATGCTACATCCCCACTTGCTCCAATTCAGAGCGAAAGATTTGAGTTTTGTTTTTCCTTTTGCTTACAATGCATTGTGTTCTATATTTAAACAGCTGACGCTGTGGAGGACTGCAGTTTGTCAGGAACAAAGAAAGTAAATGTGAATAAGAAGGGGGGTAGTATGGAATCTTGGAATAAAGCCACCTCTCCTGGAATGTTTTATAAATGAGAAACACAATTTACAAGGATCACAGTTGGAGTCTCATTGCAACCCTCCTTCTCTATTCTTGAAGAGAAAAATGAGCTGAGGAAATGCATAGTTCTCTGTCTTTTTCTTTGCATCAGAGTGGAAGGGGACAAATCAGGGCACTTTTTCCCCTCTCTTATCAAGACATTTTTTTCTCCCAGAGGAATGGGGATAAAAAGGGGCTTTCACAGTTATTTAAAACTAGTGTTCTTTGGCTGTAAAAGGAGGAAAATTAAGATGGGGGAGTGTAGCAAGGAAAACAGGAGGAGCGTGAGTAAGCAACAGGAGAGTGCACACGAAGGAGAATGGTGAAGTAGAAAAGGTATAAACATGAGATGCCTTATTTATTTAGAGGAGTGATCTTCAACCAGTTGCTCAGGAGCACCGTGTTGTTCATCAACCCCTTGGTTGTTGTTCCGAGGTGATAGTTTTGGTTGCATAAAAACCAGATGTACTGCTGAACAGATCCTTCTGTTGGCTGATAGCAGACATAGGGGCTACCAAATGGCTTTATGCTTTAATATTTTGTTTGTAATTGTTTATGCTTTAATATTTATGTCTGAATTTTACATCTGAATGTTGCCTATAGGTAAAGAAAGATGGAGAACCCTGATTTAAAGGGTGTAGTGGCCAAAGAGTGTGATGTATTACATGGATGTCCTTGTTCACATGCACTACCTTTACACACTCCTAGTTAAACACCCGTACTGGAGTACCTAGAACTACAACTCTCCCTGTGTAAATAGGAGACAAATTTCAGGTGAGACAGATGGGAGGCAATCCTATGCATACATATTTTTAGTATACATTTTCAATATACTGTGTCAAGCTCATCTTTCTTTCAAACCCTAAGATACCCAACACTCATTAACCTTGGGTTATTCAGCCTAATGGAAGGATATTGTGCAAATTAGCCATCTATGCAGCAAATTAACATTATTCTGTCTTGCCAATTGCCTGAAAGACCATATCATAAAGGGCACTGTAGGTGAAGATGACAGTGTCCATTTGGATAGATCAGATGTAATCCAATGACAATTTAAGGTGGCCAAACATGGTGAGAACCGCTCGTTTGGCGATGTTGCCAAACAAGAGGATATCTCCCCGATATGTCAACCTTGAGGTGGAAGATAAGGCCCAACGATCGGATCACAACAGAGGATTTTTAGTACTGTCCGATCGACATCCAGATATCAATAGGGTAAGCTCGTTGGAGGGCCCCACTCATGGGCTGATAAGCTGCTACGGCCCTATAGCCCTATGGCTATGATTGATAATTGCTAGTAAGCATGACTTGTTTAATCTGTTGCCAATCTAGCCACATGTGATCTATGTAAGTCATTACTGCACTGAATCATTGCCCAATGTAAGTCTATTTCCTGGGTGTGATTTTTGGCTGATTATCTGTTCCTGACCTTTGCCTGTTTTGGCCTTACTGTATCACTGCCTGGACCAACCCTGTTTGTCCACTCTTCTGGATGACTTTGTACCATGTTACCAATTGGTTTCGACCCTGGCCAAAGGCGGCTGCTATTGGCAGAAGTGTGAGCCGGGACTGGGACCTTGGGGTTTGTTCTGGGTTTTGAGATACTGTCCTTCTTCACCCCAGAGGTCCCTTACTTGCTCAGAAAGGCAGTATGATCATTATTGGTAATAACGACCAAGGAAATTCCTGCCTGCACATACAACCACCTTTTAGAGCTCATAGACCATCGCTACCTAATAGAAAGACTTGAAAGGACGGTGTATGTGCATATATAATGCATTATATAAATGTTGTTCCCTGTTTCATAGGAGGCTGTGGGCAACTTCCTTTTCTGCAGAACATGAAGTGATATGGGGAGTTCACCTTTCAGTTTATTCATAGCCATTTTTTTTGGCCTTTGTATTTTTCCCTAGTTGAGAACTGGAGTACAAAAAAAAGATGCTGAATACCAAACTCAATTCATGTTCCAAATTTAGTATAAGGAGATCTTCTCCTTTAATGCTTAGAATGTTTTCAAATATCTTAATGTATAAAGTATGTAGATTTACAATGAGTCAGTCTAAAATGCAAAATTAAGTTAGCATAATATTCTCATGAAATGTATCTGCAGCTCAGCCCCACTTAGAAGCAATTCAAGCAGTAATCTACCCTATACACCTTCCCAGTGGAATAGTATAAATCATCTATAACTGGTCAGGGTTAGAGAAAATTATACAGCTGTGATATGGAGAGTTGGCAGTGTCAGGGTTTGAGTGCTTGACAGTTGCATTTATATTCATACATGCAATTCCCTTGGGTAAATATGACAGAGTTAAAGGAATATGCTGACAGTAATCAGAATAAAAAGTTGTACTTATACCTAAAGACAAAATAAAGGCTTGTGTAGTGATTTCAACAATTGTGAGTTTTTTTCTATGTTTGCAATTTTTTTTTTTTTTTAAGTTGCCTTTTTATTTATTTTTTTTAAAAATATGAAGCAATGTAAATATATTTGGAATACAACTTGAAAATGAACTTTTTCAACTTGTTGAGGTCAATGTAGTTTGAATCCTTGTGACCCTAAGGGTGGTGACACATGTTAGTATTCTGGGGAGATTAGTTGCCCAGAGACAAATCGTCTCTTCTTCAGACGACTAATCTCCCCGAAAAGAGGTTTTAATCTGCAGTGCTGGCAATGTTTCCAGGGTTCTGTTGGGTCAATGAATACTATTCTGAGAGCAGGCATGTTGCAAAGGAGTATGTATTGATGAACCGTCATATGAGTAAAAGGAATGGGTAACAAAGGTTGACTTCCCTTGTACAGTATTAGCTTATTTTTAATTAAAATAAAGATTTTCACTTCTTGCTTTTCTGAGAATCCCCCTAAAACCACAATTATATAGTGCTGACCGAACAAACTGCATGATGTGTGATTTTGCAAGTGAATATTCAGTCAACAGCTGGCAGCTCAATGCTTTGGTGATTAAATCATATTTTATGTAGTCATCCCATCCCAAACTTTACTGTGGTCTATTCAGTTGGAGCAATTTTACTGCTGTGCTTCACACACATTTCATGCATGAGCTCTGCGTGGTAAATACAATACAGCTCTTTCTGCAGTTGGATTATGTTTAAGCTTAGGAGTCGCTCAAACGTTCTACAGTTCCAAGTTCTCAGGTCCATACAGTACCCTGTTTTTCCTCTAAAGTTATGTCTTCCTCTGAATAGTGATGCATGAAATGTTGTATTGTTATTATTATTCCTTTTTTGGACTTTACCTGAGGGGTTTATGCCCAAATGCACAGCTCTTGGTAGCCCTAGCTTGCAGCACCAAGAACTGTGACTTCTTCTGAATATTGCACTGTTCATCGTTAATCCTTCATGAAATGGGTCCTTCTATGTTTACTTTGTATTTTGCTTTTGAATAATGAAAATGTACAATCATTCCCATCATTCTTAGGGACTTATTTAAATCCTATATAAACCATGTTTTTTTATTTCTCTAAAACTCAAAAAATTCGAGATTTATCAAGTGTAAAAACCACAAAAAAACTCTAATATAAAACTTCTCCAAGTGGAATCCATCTAGGTCCCATAGAAGTCAATGGGAGCTGCTCTGATCCTATTGGACCTTTTTATAGCCATTTAGACTTTTAGAGGTTTTTCAGATTTTTCTTCCCTATATTTTTGACGCTTTAGAGGTTTTGGATTTTCTTCATATAGTTCAAATCTTTTTTCATTTGTTTTTATATTTGATTACATGGCATTCATGGTTTTACAGAAAATTAGTTTATTCCTGGTTTCAAAAGCCTCTAAAACCAGTAAAACGAGAATGTTGATAAATGGGCTTCATTGTTTTACTTTGGGTCTTATTGGACCTTCAGATGTAGTTTGCTTAAATATGCTGGTTGGTTTCAGGGGTGAATCCAATATACCCTCATGTAGGGTCAATGCACAAAAGCTTGAAATATGTGGCAATGGAATACACTAACAAGAAAATCCAGCACACGTGTAATGCTTAAGGGATTGCTCCCGTGTTTAATGTCTGTCTAACAAGACAACGTTTCGGGGGTGTACCCCTTCGTCAGGTCCTCCTAAAATCCATGCACCGTTACTAATCTGTTGGAGGGGCCAGGTGTGCGTGTGCATCTTTTTGCCTATAATGGAATACACTAGCCATAGCATTTACATTACTTTTAGTCAGCATGCACAAATAGATAGTAGTTATATTTTAAAGCCTGAATGCCAAAACTCTATAAAATCTGAATTTTTTGTGAAAAAAACCCTCAAGTGTTTTGTGATTGATTATACCCTGAGGATGGAAAAGTCTGAATCCAAAAATCCAGCATCTCAGACCTGCCAAGGTTGTATATAAGTCAATGGTTCTAAAGATACCCTGATCTGCAAAACTTCGAAGATTCAGTGGTTTTCAGGCAAAAATCTAAACAAATTGGAGTTTTCAGGCAGAAAATCCGAAATATTCATACAATTTAATATGATTTTCAAGATTTTTTCGAGTTTTTTTTTCTGCACTGGAATTTTTCGGAAATATGTATTGATAAATATAGGGAAATAACCCATGCGAATATGGTCAGAGTATATTTGAGAAAATAATGAGATGAATTCAGATTTTGATAAATAATACATTGTATTAGTATTTTCCAATGCTAATCATTAAGCAAGAAAAAGTTGTATATGTTGTGCTGCGAAATATGTTGGTGCTATATAAACACATTATTATTATTATTATTAATAATAATAATAATAATAATAATGTTTCTTTATGATTTCAAGTAGTGGGAAAAGTCATTTTAAATGGTAAAAGCTTAAAAAGTTGTTGTTTTACATTATTTGTACATGTTTGAGGAGCACAAGCATTTGCAACCCATGGCTTTTTTTCTAAACATCTTTACCAGCCAAATGTAAATTGGAGAGTTCAATAATATATCCCATGATATATCATTTATTTGGTTGGCTTTCCTGATTCTTTACAAGCATCTGAATGAATTTGATCCATTGTTTTTATGTGACCTTAGTGCTCTGCACATTTGAAGCGAACAGATTTGCTCTAACGTAAGATGACATTTTTATTGTGTAAATGAAATGCAATAAAATGTGAAATGCAAATTGATGTTAGAATTATTCAGCATTTGGTTAACTCTTCAGTGGAGGATTGGATATTCTACTCGATCTATTCATAATTTCTATGCATCAACTACATGCTTTAAATGTGGAATTGTGGCATAGTTGTAATCACAATGGCAACAGTGATAGCTCTTGATCCAGCAACCAGGCCAATTTTTATTAAGAGCCAGATGATTTCTTCACTGATGACAAAGTTTGGTTGAAAGCAATGAAAAATATCTTATTTTACCTTGGCAGAGGAATCACATCAAAGGTGTAGGAGCCAATAGCAGGGGTTCTTAATTTGTTTAATACCCAGGTGCCAAAATAGTCTTCACTCACCACCAAATACGGTAGAAATGGAGCACTAATCTTACAATTTGGTCAGTTTCGGCTTGTCTGTGATTTGTCTAAGCTACCTCAGTCTACTTTAATTCCATGTACACTGCTGAGACCACACCTGTTGTCTAATATAAGACTTAGAATTAGTGATGGGAGAATCTGGGGCGTTTCAATACACTGAACACAATGGGTGCCGGCATCCAAGAACGGATGCCGACGTCCACAACTGGACACCTGCGGCCAAAACAAGACGCTGGCGTATTTATTGTGTAAGTCGCATGTAGCAAATGCTCTATCCTGCTAGTGGGTATTTGCCTAAATACAGCCAAATAGGTGCTACAATTATATTTATTCACCTGCGGCAAATCGCAGGAATTCGCCCCAGGCAAATAAATTTGACCATCACTACTTAGAACTGCTATTTGAAGAAACTAATCTGGAGTTGCAGCTCATATGAGCTAAAGAGCATTTAGTTGTTTCCATTCCTCTTCGCAAGGGCATTGTAACCCAAATTAAAAAAAAATCTAATTTGAACTAATATATGTCACTGACATACAAATATACAATAAAAGAGGAACCAAAAGAATGATGATTTTCACTTCTAATGTCCCTGGTGACATCAATAAGGATGTGAAAGAGGAAGGTCTTTTTTTTACAGTATTCAACTTAAAATACAATATTTCAGCACAAAGAAAGGTTACTTGCCTTCATTGTGGTTTGGAAATATAATTGTAGCACCTATTTGGCTGTATTTAGGCAAATACCCACTAGCAGGATAGAGCATTTGCTACATGCGACTTACACAACAGGGTCAGGGCCTTTGCCATCTGGAAGTGTTCCCTTTAAGGTGTAGTGCAACTACCACCCTCAGGCTACTGTGCATACAAAACATACAAAAATGATTGGGCGCCAGGAGGTTCTTATGATGCAAACAAGAAACTGTTTATTAATCTGAAGATAATTTCCCCAGGTTTACTCACATTAGAGGGAAAGTGTGCAGTCACATCCCATGCATTTTCTCACATGCTGACACTCCCTTAGGACAGATTTGGCAGGCATATAGTCGCAACCCCACTCACACAGAACTTCCATTGTTGTATAGACTAAACAGACACACCTCAGTGACATATTCCAGTAGTGGTCTCTGGATCAACCTCAGGGAAATCCTATATCCTGATTCCCTCTCCACTGGGATCCCTATTCTACAGGCAATATGGCCTGGGAGAAATACCTCCAAACTGTCACTCCTGCGTTGGAGCTCAGAACTGCTCTTTTTAGCTACTCCTGACTGACTTACACTCCTAGAGTTTACTAGTACTGGGAACTCACCTGCCACTTTCTATTCCTCATTCACAGGGTTGCCTGGTCCCCGACTTGGACTCATGCTTTCTGGGCCTTTCTGCACCCAGGTTCCCCTGGGCACACCCTGCTGGATCACCATCTAGAGGCCAAAGAGGAAGCTGCCCCTCCCTTCCCAGCACTATACAGTGTATGGTCACCACACCCTTTCACCAATAACTACAGGCATGCAAATACTTAAATTGCAACAGAGGCTTCTGTCTGGCAACTAAGGAAACTAATCTAACTAACTGTCTGGCAACTAATCAAGAGAAGTTCTAATATTATCAGTTTTTATCAGTGCTCCTAAGGAGAAAGAGACTTGCAAGGCTGGATGACACTGATACTGATGACATTACCTGCCGCAAGCAAGAAGGCCTCCATTCGACTGAACACAATATTGAACTTCATCCATCTTTCTTTATCACAAAAGTACTATATTAATTTTAACCAAAATTGTTGTTTTCTTATACATAAGTTACTGTATCTAACACTTAATCTCCATTTCAGTGGCCATGCAATAAAAATACACATTGTCGTATTGCAGAACTAGTTTTCCTACACTGCAATACACATTGTCTGGCCTAGAATGGTTAGTATCATTGACATCATAGGCTGTAAATACAGTCACTTACCTCCACACAGGGAGAGGATACAAACCCACTGCAGACAGTATCTAAGCT
>CM044445.1:104121913-104155529 GCA_024363595.1 Xenopus borealis
AGGTGCAAGATACGGTTCTGGATAGACAGAGGGGCACTGTAGATAGAGTTTATAAGGCCAAAGGTCACAGTACAGACAGCAGTAGGAAGATTCATAGTCAGACAGGTTGTATTGAGGCAGGCAGATAGCTAGGGTCGTCAGACAGGCAAAGGATCAAACCGGGTAATCAATCAGATGGAGTGAGGCAGAATCGGAGTCAAATAAAAGGCAGGGATCAAACCAGGAAGTCCATCAGGAGAGTGAAGCAGAATCAAGTCGGTTTCAGGCAAGGGTCAGGTTTCATAGGTCAGAGTAGTCAAATAGCCAGGCAGGGTCAAACACAGAAATCAGGACAAACAAGAAGCTTCACAGCACAAGGTACAAGGCACCAGGAATAAACTTATTATGAACAATGACACAGTACCAAATGTCCCTTTAAATACACGCGGCATTGCTCGCTGACGCTTACAAAACCCGGAAGTCTGTGCCCCGTGCACACTAAGGGGCAGCCAGCAGCAGAGAAGAGGAGCGGTGGGCTCCCCCGCCGCACCACTAGATTACAAGGGTGAGTTTTCTTCACAATTTATCAACATTGAACCTCACTTTCCAGTTTGCTGCCCAGTTTCCCAACTTAGACAAATCACTCTGCAGAGTGGCAAAATCCTGCATTAAACCAATAGTTCTGCACAATTTAGTGTCAACTGCAAAAATAGAAGCCGTACTTTCAATGCCCACAACTAGGTCATTATTAAAAAAGTTGAAAAGCAAGGGACCCAGTATAGAGCCCTGCGGTACCCCTCTAACAACACTGGTCCAATTAGAAAATGTTCCATTTACCACCACTCTTTGAAGTCTATCTTTTAGCCAGTTCTCTATCCAGTTACAAATACTATGTTCCAGGCCAACATTCCTTAATTTAACCAGTAACCTTCTGTGTGGCACTGTATCGAATGCTTTAGCAAAGTCTAAGTAAAGCACATCCACTGCCATCCCAGAATCGAGGTCCCTGCTTACCATCTTATAAAAAGAAATTATGTTAGTCTAGCCCCTGAGAGGAGGGCCAGCGCCATCTTTTGCCCATTTGCATTCTTTCAGATGTCTTCACTAACATGGAGCCAACGGGAGCATGCACAGTTTGGTCTAGTCAGGAATCAGCTTCAACTGCACATGTACCTGCAGGCTTCATGTCAGCGAAGACACCCGAAAGAATGAGAACAGACAGAAGATGGTGCTGGGGAAACCCACTGAGCAGCATTTTAGGCTAAGTTTTTTTTTCAGATGCACCTTTCTGTCTAATACATAATGCAGGCAGCGAGAGGATAGAAGGTAGTTAAGCAGGGCTATTAGGGGACATTCATTTCTCTTTTAAAAGAGAATGACCCCTTTAAGTCATAACTGTAAAAGTGATATATCATAATACAAAATAGATTACTCTTAAAAGCAGGAATATAGCTACTCTCCTGCAATTAGCAATTGTATTTAAAAATCACTGCAGAAACTGCTGTCAAAATGTGAAAATATTCAAACAGAGGAAGGGAGGTGAGGCAACTTACTCATAGGCCACAGTTCACCAGATAATTTGTGTGATAAGAAGAATGCCGAAATAATATTACTCGCTATTGCATCTGACTCAAATGATTGTATCAGGATCAGCCTTTGCTACAAACATGTGTATGACCCCACCCACTCTAACAGCCAATGTGCTATAAGCCACTGCCAAGAACAAGTACCCACGGGAAAGAAACCATCATGGCTTCTGTACAGAGCTTGAATGCATAAAGACAGACATTTCAAATAAAAGAAGCTAGAATTTTATGGGGCAGGCAATGGCTACAGGGATAGTCATGGATTTTCTTCAAGTGATGGGCTAATATGTGCCAAACAAAATGCACTGAAGTCAATGGGCATCAAAATTATTTAGACTTGTGACAATTTTGTTACACAAATGTATTTGCTGGTGGCAAAACAAGGGAATTTGCCGCAAGATTGTGCCTGGCGAATTTATTAACTATAACATATATTAAATAATTTTCATTGATTACAGTGTGCGTTTATGCCTATATTGACAACAGTTCAAGGGGGTTATTTACTAAACCACAAATTTATCTGGTCTGGCGTTTTGGGGCAAAAACTCAAACTTTACGTGGAAAAAAACTAAAATTTTTATACATTTATACCTCAATGCTTCAAAATGCCATTTAATTTAATGCCAATAATTGATTTGTCCATCTCAGACCTGTCGAAGTCATGTATAAGTCAGTGGGAAATGCTCCTTTCCCAACTGGAAGTTATTGTGGTTTGCACTGGGTTCAGCCCTACAACCCAATATTTTCCAGGGAGAAAGTACAAAAAAACCCATACAGTTCTAGCTTTTGCTCAGTTTTTTTCCACAATCCGATTTATTTAATTTATTTTATTAATAAATAAGGCAAAATTCGGCATGAGAGTTTGGACTATTTTTTATTTAATTATGAAATAAATTTGTGGTTTGGTTAATAACCCCCAAAGTATCTTGCATTTTAATTACAAGGTTCCACTCAATGGGTTTCTAATTACAAGGAACCTATTGAATTGCTGAGTGATAGTGGGTGGAATAAAAGTTCAACACTCTGAGCAGAATCTAGAAATGTCTGAATATGTTTTTGGAGAGTAATAACTTTGTTTGGCAAGTGTGACTATAAAACCATCATCATCATCCTTGCAATATACCTGAGCACATACCTGAGCTTGTCAATAAGTGTTTGAGATGAAAATGTGATATTGACATGGTATGGGTCAAGCAAACAGAAACAGAGAACATTAGCTGTTTTTTTATTGGCAGGAGGTAAAGACCTCCAGTCTTTCTTATAAAGGCTTCATTATGAAAATCCTTCTTCTAGATATTCTGGGGGAATTTTTGATTTTTCTGAGTTTTATTGGAATGCATATGAAAGTCTGTGTTCATTTGCTCTGCGCACAATGCATTGGGGTCATTAGCAGGCTTTTGGCTGGGATGTTCAATATACTGTTCAATCTACTACTTGCAATACAACTATTAAAAACATTACCATTTTAGATATGGAAAAAAGATTGAGAGGCATAAATATCTGATTACTCTGGGGTTTCTACTTAGCTATTTATTTGTTGTTCGGTTGTTACATATTTCAATATAGCGTCCTGATTTTAGACCATTCTCTACACGATTTTGTCTTTTCTCTGAATAGGAGCATGTGTCCCCATATTATGGGAGGATTTGGGAGCCTTGTTACTCTAAGCTGTTGTTATTCTTGTTTGAAGTTCTAAGCATGTGTTAATATGGAACTGGCAAACCACTGATCTTTCTGTCACTGCTCAAAAATGTAATGATACCAAAATTACTTCTGAAACACTGTATTCTTATCGAAGGTTTGCATTTTTTGTTTTTATGAAAATCTTCAATAAAACCTGTTAAGTTTAAAAAGAAAAACAAAAAACATTACCATTAAGATAGATTAAGAATTGCCATCAAATCAAACCACCTGTATTGTTGCTAAGCAGGGTTCCTCATGAGGGTGGCACTTGTATAAGCCAACTGGAGGTTTATTGGCAAAATAATGATGAAACAATAATTATTAAAACCCACTAGTTCAACTGAATTGGTCTCTGATGATGATGAGGGTCTAGATCAGCCAATGCCCCCTTACAAGTTGGCTTGGTTTTTCAATGTTGCCTGGTCTGTGTTGATGTTATGATACCTAAATCTACTCCATCCAACTGTTCATTATATCTAACAAAGTGATCAGTGATCATAAAATCTAGAAAGAGAGGTTTGTGGGGCCTCCTAAAAAGTGCACTGTTTCTGTACTACATTTTCATCACAGATGATGACAAATGGAAAACCAAGGTAACAAAGACACTCTCACATTCCAACCAGGGCTGGACCTGCAATATGTGGGTTCTGGCTGCTGTAAGTTGCCATAAGAAGTTACTATTTATTGGGCTGTTGGGGGTGTGCTATTTCTACTTCTGTACCTGAAATGCCAGAGCGTATCTTGAATCTCAGTCCTGACCTGGAACTACATATTCTCTCACTGAAGTTGTTTGCAGAAATCTTATTTGTCCCTCTATGTGTGCCCAAATTCTACATATCCCAGGACAATCAGCCTTTCAACAACCTGGTATACTTGATCTGCTAAAGCTGACATTTGTGTGGCCTGACTAAAGAGATATTTGAAGACTCCAAAGTTTGAAATAACTAAGCCAGGATTTCTGCAAGAAAAACCTTTCTATTTGTGCTGGAAAGGAATAGCTGGTATGTCACTTCAAATAAATTATTTCTTTAAGCTAGAGTGGTTTTGTGCTTTTAGCCACTTGTGGGGGCACACCTGGCCTCAGGATGGCAGGCATGGCCTTGGGACATTACAACTGTCTGATGATTCAGCAGGCTATTGCTACAGATTGCTCAGGAAGTTGAACAACTCAGTAATTGCTTAGTCTTGAAACATTGTGTATAAAACCATACTCATCAAACTTTATTGTGCTAGCTGGATCTGATTAGTGACATTTGGGTGACTCCCTACAACCTAGTTACATGGTTAAATTGGGTTGAAAAAAGACAAAGCCCAACATACATACTCACATCCCTCATAGCTTCACATACATATATATACTCATACCTATACTAACTAAAGAATTTAGTATCATAATACCATTTGATATTATGTCTGTCCAAAAATCATCCAAGCCACTCTTAAAAGCATTAACAGAATCAGCCATCACAACATTCAACACCTCACTGTCCTCACTGTGAACCACCTACTTCTTCAAATTAAAGTTTTTTTTTCTAGTCTGTAGGAATGGCCTCTGGTTCATTGATCCTCTATGGGTAAAAAGGTCCCCTGCTATTTGTCTATAATGCCCTCTTATGCACTTTTAAAGTGTACTCATGTCCCATTGCAAGCAACTTTTTTCCAGAGAAAACAACCCCAACCTTGACAGTTTACCCTCATAATTGATATCTTCCATCCTTCTAATCAGTTTAGTTGCACGTCGCTGCACTCTCTCCAGTTCATTCAAAACTGCACTACATACTCCAGGTGAGGTCTTACCAGGGACCTATAAAAAGGCATAATTATGTTTTCATCCCTTGAGTTAATGCCCTTTTTTATACAAGACCGAACTTTATTTGCTTTAGTGGCCGCAGAATGACACTGCCCAGAATTAGACAACTTGTTATCTATAAAAACCCCTAGATCCTTCTCAGGAAACTCCCAACACACTTCCAGTCAGTGTATAACCTGCATTTATACTATTTTTGCATTTATCAATAGTGAATGAAATATGTGGCTCCACAGAGGACAAATGTCTGTACCTTATGGCCAATGCCATCTGCAGAAATTCTTGCATACCCCAAGCAACAAAACCCAAAAATACCTTTGCATTGTGGTTCATGGGAATCACATCTTTGCTTAATTTAGAGCCATTGCCACCAAATGACTGCACTCCGTTATATCTCCACTGAAAAATCTCCATGTAGAGTAATAATAAAATATGTAAAATAATATATGTACAACAGAACAAACTATAGTCCAAACCCAAGTAATAGGAAGAGAATGTGTACTAAAATACACTTTTATTTGTGGGGTTCACAGTCTATTTTATGCAGTAAAATTTGTTGGTCTAAATGTTATGCTACAGAATATTTTTTTCTGTCTCTGCTTCTCTCAAACCTGGAGGCTTTTTTTTCCTCCTATGCATAAAATGCTACCCAACTTTTTATATGTTTTTAATATAATGTTGCTTTAATAAAAGCAGGGAAGAATACTCAATTGGTTGTTTATAGCAGCCCTGCATGGGACAAGCTGACACACAGAGACAGAAAACTCACCTATAAATCCACAAATCTGTGCTTATCTGCAGTCTTCTGATAGGAACATTCTAAAAAAATATGAATAATCCCCTAGGCCCTGGCTGTACTGTACTGTGCACTTTGGTCAGATAATAAATGGGGCTGTTTATCTTGGTGGATTGTGCAAGAAAACATTCAAGAGGATTACAGTACGAAAATCAGCCTGATAGAGGGCTGCCCTTCATCTAACCCCAAAGTAATGTAAATACAGGAATGCACTTCTTTTATTGGAAGGAAATACATTGTGGATCCTACGTGGAAGGGTGCCAAACTCTGTAATATTAGGAGTCAAGCTAACTGAACATTTTACCCGTAGTAAATGGGGAAAGGCACATGAATGTGAGGAACCTGTCTTAATTCAACACACAATCTGCAGGAATTCTCTTTACAGCATGTCTGCAGTTAGCAAACCATTACCGTGACCACAACAAAACGAAAATCTAGATACAGTATGTTCTGAACTTTCTGAAAATAATAGGTAAGCATAAAGAAACTTAAATGCCATGCCATGGAATATATGCTCTTGGTTTTTCATCATTATAACATTTTTGCTACTGCTTTATCTGTAGAGTTCTTCCAACTCAATAAATCAAATGGGTGGGGAGAAATTGGGATTAAACTGTAAAATGTTGTCACACATGTTTTTGTTAAAATGCACTTATTTCAAGATCTCATACTTTTCATCTTGGTTTTTTTTTAATAGTTTTTGAATAATTTGCCTTCTGCTGACTCCAGCTTTCAAATAGGGGTCACTGATCCCATCTAAAAAACAAATACAGGTATGGGATCTGTTATCCGGAAACCCATTATCCAGAAAGCTCTGAAATACAGGATGACTATCTCCCATAGACTTTAATTTAATGAAATAAACAAAATTTGTAAAAATGATTCCCTTTTTCTCTGTAATAATAAAACAGTAGCATGTACTTGATCCAAACTAAAATACAATCAATCATATTGGAGACAAAACCAGCCTATTGGTTTTATTTAACATTTTATTTAAGATTTTCAAGTAGACTTTAGGTATGAAGATCCAAATTATGGAAAGATCCTTTATCCAGAATAACAAATGTCCCAAGCATTCAGGTTCCATACCTGTACGCTGTAAGGCCAAACACAAAAAAATCACAAAACATTTGCATAAACATTATGCAATTTTTGGGAAATTGCATTAATAAATAACCTGAAAACCCCTGTGTATTTAGCTGGATTTTTTTTAGAAATTCGTAATTTGATAAATAACCCCCTTATTGTTGCTGTTACTTTTTTATAGCTCAGCTTTTTATTTGGGCCCTCTCATATTCATATTCCAGTATCTTATTCAAATCAATAAATGATTGCTAGGGTAATTTGAAATTGCAAACTGGAGAGCTACTGAATAAAAGGTAAATAAGTAAAAAAAAAACACAAAAATAATAGGTTTTCTGGGTTTTTACACTCCTAAAAAGTTCCAGGAGTTCCACCATAGGCTAAAATAGCAATTTTGCAGCCTTTTCTTTACTTCTTTGCCACCTTAAACCTGCCAAATTGATATTTTAACAATTCCAATTGAATTTTGAGCTATTCAATAGTCAAAGTTTCCAAAAATTACTTTAAAATTAAAATTTTTTAATTCAAAATGTATCATCATTTATAATGCCTAATGGCTGTTTTAGCCTATGGGGGACCTCCTAGAATGAATTTGATCTAATATGCAGGCCCAGATTTGTGGAAAGGCCACCTAGGCCCTGGCTTAGGGGGCTGCATGCTGCCCAGCCACACCCACATTGGTTCAGAAACACTGGGGATACACAGGAGATACAATAGTTTTTTAAATTTCCCATGCACCAAACCCCATTCCTCCGGTCCTGATGATGAAAGTATGTGAATAAAGGGTATGGGGGTGAAAAATGGCAGTGGGCCTAGGGGCACCAGCTGAGTAAATCCGGCCCTGCTAATATGATCTGAATTCAATTTGAATGATTGAATACAGCCTAAAAATTTCCCCATCCCATCTCCTCAAAATTTGACCCTTGATAAATCTACCCCTAAATGTTGGAATGGGGGATCCAAAAGGGCAACTGGCCCACATTAAGATTATAAAGCTTATAGAATGAATGGGATTTTTCAAAATAGCCATCAACATTTGGCAATGTATAGTTGTTAGACTGGGTATTCTGAAATAAATTGATACATCAAAGCATTCTTTGATCCCTCTCACCCATGAAGGTACACGGGAGTACTGCAATCAGGGGCCCCATGGCAGACATAAAAATACAATGTGCAGGTTAACAAGTGGAAGGACAGGTTTGGGTGTGGGATTACAGTTTAACAGTGGCATAACTAATATGGATCCCTTGAAGGACCTTTTGGTAGTTCATTGACGGCCCCATTCTGCTTGCTGCCATTGCTCTCCAGGTATCTGCTTAATATCTGAGGCCCTCTGGAGGAGAAGGCCCTACCAACTTGGTAGTAAAGGACCCCATGAGTTGCTTTAAGTCATGCGGTTTGCTGCCAGTAGAGACAGAACCAACAGAAAGAACACCAGACAGAACCAACTGTTTTATCTCCCATACAGGCATTTGCCTGATATAAATATGTCCTTAAAATACACCATCACTGCTGGTGACATCACTTCTTGTTTTACCCTCTTTCTACTTCTTGTTTTTAACAAGGAGGAATAAACAATATACACAATTGTTTGTTTTAGTAAAATTGCCCACAGCAACATTTTCTCTGGTAGCAACAAAAGTTAAATAAAACATGTTTTAATGTTCACTTATGAAATATGTTTTATTGTGCATTAAAAATGAATCAACCAGCTTAATAAAATGAGTGCTATGGGGAGCAGAACACACGTAGCCATTAATAAATTTTTGGTGGAATAAAATATTTATTCTTTTTTCTCCACCCTATGAACCAGTTTGAGCATTTCCTCAGTAATAGCAATGTCAAGCAAATATGGAGTCTGCCATTAATCAAGTAAAAGCACTGTCTCATTTTTGGTACGGATATGAAAACGTATTGAGTCACTGCTTCATCAGTTCTGCATAAACATGAACAATGCTATGGTGAAGTCACTAACTAAAAAGTACAGCTAAATATATAATCAGCAGGGATTGTTCATCTGTATGTGAGCTTTGATGAACAAACGTGTTGTTTTGGTTAGCGGGAAGAGTAATAATTGCAAATATGTTCCAAACCACTTAAAATAATAAATCTTGGAATATTCCATTTCAGTAAAAAAACATTCAAAACTGCATGTCAATTAAAATACTCCCGGGAGAAGGAGAGATAAGTCATTAATAAAATGCATATCTTTTTTTTCTTCTTCTGCACATATTGCAAAGCCGTAAAAGTATTAAGCGACTAATGCGCCAGCAGAAAACAATTGCCTGTCCTATGGTTTGTACAAGTGCAAAGTGCATACAATGAAAACATGTTGAAAAGTGATGAAACTCCACCTTGGAGCAAGTTTTGCAAAATATAATGTATTTTGAAATGTAATCATGGACAGATTTAAGAAACTTCGAAAAACTATTTTCTCTCCAAATCGCACGGCAAATCTATACCACCTGGCAGTGAATTTATAATGAAATAGATTTTCTTTTTCTTTTCAAATCTCACTATAGGTATAGGACCTGTTATCCAGAATGAACCTGGGATTTTCGAGAAAAAAGGGTCTTTCCATAATTTGGATCTGAGTACTATAAGTCTGCTACAAAAATCATGTAAACCCTGTGGGATTGTTTTGCCTCCAGTAAGTATTAATTATGGAGTCAATTTACTAACATTTGGACTTATATTTTTTTCACGACTCTGTAAAAATTCATGATTTTTCTATATCTCTCTAAATATTTGAGATTTATTAAGGGGCAAATTTATCAAGGGTCAAATTGAAAATTTGAATTTCTGAATTTGAATTTCTAGTTTATTTTAGTGTCATTTGACTAGGGAATAGTCCAAATTCGAAAAAAAAACAAAATAAAAATTTTCAAAATTTATCATGTACTGTCCCTTTAAGAATTCAAATTTGACTATTCTCCATCTAAAACCTTCCAGATTGGTGTTTTAACCTATGGGGGACCTTCTACAATCAATTTGAAGTTGCTTTTTAAAAAGAGTTTGCAGCTCTATTCTATTCACTTGAATTTAAAAGATTATATTTTTTAATAAATTTCAATTGATCAGCTTTTTTTTAATTTCATGTTTTTAGAAACTCCTATAAACTCAAAATTCGACCCTTGATAAATCTGCACCTTAATTTAAAAATTACAAAAAACTGTAATACTCATAAAGAAATCAACGGGAGCTGCGCTGATCCAATTTTTAATCACGTTGAACATTTAGAGATTTTCAGATTTCTTTCACAAGTAATTGTCCATGGTGTTCAAGGTTTTTGTATCTTTTAGCACTTTGTTGAGTGTTTTTTATTTTGTTTGTGCTTTTTTATATTTTGATTGTTTAATAACTTTCATGACATTGAAGATTTAAGAGAAAGTGGGGTTAATTTATAAACACTGGTTAATGTTACATCAGGGAAGTAACCCATAGCAACCAATCAGTTTTACAAACTCCCATTAACTCTAATTTCGACCCTTGATAAATCTGCCCCTTCATAAGTTAGTGTTAGTAAACAGTCCCCCAAGGGGTATATATCTTATGCTGTGTAAAAATTGGAGTGAGCATTGCCTGTGATGTTGCTCATAGCAACCAATCAGATCTTTGCTTTTAATTCTAACTGTTAAAATCTGATTGCTTCCTCTGGGTAACATCCCCGGTAATCCTTCAATCCTACACAGCATTATAAATAGGCCCCTAATGGTCAAGTATAAAAGTCAATAAGAAAACTAACAATATTTCATGGATTTAATAATAATAATAATAATAATACACCACCCTATTGATTTAATCTCCTTCTTCCACCTTGTGCATTGAGTCTGCAAAATTCTTCTCACCATGATAAGATGGGGAGTCAGGTAACATCATATCTTCTTATCTTAAACACTCCTCATTTTTCTGTATAAAATGTGGTCTCTTACAAAGAACTGTTCGCTGATGTAGGTGTGGGCTGGCCTGTTAATTAATTTGGAAAAAACTGCACCAGCATTAATTGGCCAGGTAGAAAAATAGATACAATCCTTCAGTCCAATAATAATAAATCTAATTGGTTATCCATATGTACGGTCATATTGGAAGCTAGCCATATTGGCATGGTGTTATATTGGAATGATGGTGCCTTCGGTGTTTGTAATGAAATCATAGGTATGGGACCTGTTATGCAGAATGTTCAGGGACCTGGAGTTTTCTGGATAACGGATCTTTCCATAATTCGAATCTGCATACCTTAAGTCTACTAGAAAATCATGTAAACATTAAATAAAACTAATAGTCTGGTTTTTCTTCCAATAAGGATTAATTATATCTTAGTTGAAATCAGGTACAAAGTACTGTTTTATTAAAAGTATCTGGATTATAGGGGTAAAATGGATTCTATGGGTGATGGCCTTCCCAAAATGTCAGAGCTTTCTGGATAACTGGTTTCTGGATAATGGATCCCATACCTGTAGAAGCATGAATTCTTCCAAGTGAAAGAGCATAAATACACATTTACACACTACTGCCGTTTCTTTAACAAAGACGACCAACTTTTAATATCTGTCTAACCATGAAATAAAAAAGCCACAACAATAGGATGCATTCATTTAACACTCTCTTAAATCAGCAAGAGAGACGATGATTCTGCCAATGTCCTTTTGTAAATATTGTTAATCTTTTTATGATGTTAAAACAGAGGATTCTTTATTGTGTGATAAAATAAACAGCCAGGGCTGCAAGTTCAGGCAGGGAATGTCTTATGTTTGTGACCTGCTAAATTTATACTTTTATCCCTTGGCCCTTAAAGGAGAACTCACCCCCCCAATTAAGAAAAGCCCTACCCAGGCCCGGACTGGCAATCTGTGGGATCGGACAAATGCCCTATGGGCCGCTTGATTTAAGGTGTAAATGGGCTGCTCTCCTAAAAATGCAAATTAGGTCTGTCTTTAATATGTAAATGAGCTAATCACTTTAGAAATGTAAATGAGCTGTCTTTAATAGCCAGCTACAGCTAAGCCAATGGCTGCATTTATTCTTATGTCAGTACTGGCATATGAGTGGAACCAGGGATTCTGACCAACTTCAGTTAGTAATATTAGAGTTGCTTGCTACATACCCAGTCCCTTATGCTTATGATAGGTATGTTGGCAAAGCGATGATCCATGCTTAGAACTATCACTTCAGCCTGTATATGTTACACTGTGATATATAGCATTATTTGCATTAAACAGCCTAGTCTATTCAAGTATGCCACACTTTGGCCCTTTGATACACATGGTAGAAACTAGGGTGAGATATTTGTTGCAAGTACCAGTTTCAGCACATAGGGTGAATAATATTGCTGGGAATTATATGGTAATGGAAAAAACATTAGTCCTAGTTAACCTTGGGGTTGGAAACATATATCATGCTTTGCATGCACAGGAATACATGGGGGGCTTTGATACTTTTGCCAGGGCTGCTTTTTTTCCCAGTCCAGCCCTGGCCCTACCTACTAACCTAGATAGTCCACAAGACTAGGGGAGGACTGCAATCCTGCAGTCTGCATGTACCCAGGTTGGGTATCTGCAGACCTCCTGCATGGTCAGGGAATCTGGGACTTTTCGTCCATAACCTGACTGATTCATGGGTATTCCTCCAGTACCTGACATGACGCAGAACTGTAATCTAGGGTCCCATGAGAACACACGAGTGGAAAACATCTACCCCAAATTCTACACAGTCATTTTGACTCTACCACCAGGGAAATAACCCCAACTCAAAATACAATTTTGCCTTGCACAGGGTGAACCTAATGTATAAGATCTCCTTGTCCCAAATGTCCCCACTTGCCACAGAATTTGGAGCATAAATCAGCCATCAACTATACAGATCTTTCTTTATACATGAAATAGATTTGCACTCTCATGGTCTCTCGGTAAAATGGTACATTCAGCACTAACAAACAGTCTAACTCAGGGGTATCAAGCCTGCGGCCCAGGAGGGATATGAATGCAGCACTCGGTTCCCAAGGAAATGTTGCAAAGGATATAGGAGTTGGCAGGAGGGGGGACTCTGCCCATTGCACAGTTAGTAATAATATAATAATAAGTCTATTTAATATCCAAGTGTCCAATATTCCAGTGTATAGCTCCATCTGGTTATTCAACTGGTATTGTAGTTCTTTTCTGTGTAGTTTCTTTACTTTTACAAATCAAAAGTGTGTATTTCATGTATGCCCCAGACAATTTTTCTTTTTCTAATGTGGCCCAGGGAAGCCAAAAGGTTGGACACCCCTGGTCTAGCGCTATTCTCTCTTCTTCTACATCTTTTACGTCTATCCCAGAGAAACATCACACTACAGAGGCTCTTTCTTGTAGGGGACACCTACTTAAAACCTGATCATTACATTCTGGAATGAATGATGAAGTATTCAAAGCATATGACAAGAGCAAGCTGTATTGGTCCTTAGCTGAAAGAAGGCCTATAATTCACTTTATTAGGAAAAGAGTTCACAAAGGATGAACACAACAATTTGGGATTTAAACATTTGCATGATTTTCAAATTTCAGATATTACAATTTACTTCATGAAGTGATGCTGTTAAGCTCAATGGTTAAGCCCATGACTAAGTTGACCAGTTTGGTTACTGGTTTCTAGAGCCAATTAGACAACATAACATGTTGATGTCTCAGTGCTTACTGTACATACTGATATTGGAAAAGGAATACCTACAGTGGTAGGAAAAGTGAAGTAAAACACTAGACAAGATGACTCTATCTTCTAAAACGTGTTGGAAGAAGTTTGTCTACTCATTATACCCTTGACCATATCATCTCCTAAAGTTACCTTTACTCCTAAAATGAGCTCAGAAGTCTAAAAAGTCCTCCAATATCTCTATTTCAGATGCAATTGCAAGATTTCCACGTGGATTTTACTGTTCTGCAGTATTTCTGTACTACACTATAAAAGCAAGTTAATCAAGAAAGGCCTCTTACACCGATAATCAGAGAAACAGCATGTGTGCCATTGTTCTCACTCTAACACTTTTCTTTTCTGTAAAGCACATGCATTGGTCTTGCTGCCCCTGAATACTGTTTTAGAGCAAAGAAGAGAAGCCTTGGACTTAGAGTGAAAAAAATGGGATTAAACCTTCACACACTTCATAAGAAATGCATAGTGGTAATTCTTTTTCAAAACCTGAATTTCCCAGCATTGGGAATAAACCCTGTTCAGTGTAGTTGGCACTGAGCCACTTTGAGCTGAATGTGGCTATAGCTAATTCTTTTGGGAACCAATGTTAGTGAACAGGCAACATATCAAAAGCACATGGTTGACTTATCAAAGCAACCACCCACTGCCATTGAAATAAAAGTCTAATTGGCCTTGGTTTGTTCCCAGTGGATATTCCCAGTGGCTAGTTCAGTGTGAGATCTGACAGCCACAACAGACTAGTTCCATTCATGAGGAATATTAAAACTCACATAGAATAAATGCACTTTTCCATCACCATCAAAGCATTAAGGTGGACTGAACTCCATTGAGTTCCATATATGTGCAACAGGCTTTATTAACCACACTTTTCCTACTTTTGGAAACTGTGAATAATAATCTGATCCTCTTTAATGTTTAACCAATTTCTTTAATTCTTTGCAGGAATTAGAGTGACTGCATGTGTGGGAACAGGAGAGCTGTAAAATAAAACAAAATTGGAGAACGGCATCAGAATATTTTGTGTCCATTTTATGTTCCAGGTTAATTGCTGCATTTATGTGGTATATTATGCTATTTTTTTTGCTAACATCTGCTAAAATACTGCCTCAATAAAAGTACATTTAGGAGCTATGAAGAATTATGCATATTCAGTAATTTCCTTTTTTTTTCTTTGCAAAAGTCTTGATTCTGCATACATATGGGACAGTCTTTTCTCAGTGGTCTAAGTTCCTCTGTGTACTTGCTTTTTACCTAAATGCATACTTTTATTAGCACTGGTTTACAATCAACGGCATGTGGCTCTTGCCAGCATAAGTTATAGTCATAGTAGAGGCATCCAATATGCCATATTCAATTCAGGTATAACAGCAAATACACAGATATGAAACTTTCTATATACACCCAGTAAGATATGCCCTTATATTTTATTTCTTATCTAAGTGTAAACAAACACTTTCTGAATGTAAGAGTTTAAAAGTGATTCAAAAATTGGTGGCAGTGGTATATTCCAAGGAAAAAATTAGCATTAATGTAAAACTGCACTATTCAATAGTGATGGGCGAATCTACCCAGTTTCGCATTGCGTCATTTTCGTCGCGTCGTTTTCAACGCGCGTTGCGTCGTTTCCGTTGCGTCAAAACCGACGCACGACTCGGTTTTTTTGTAAGCAAATTTTCGCAAGGAGAATTTTCGCTGGCGTTTCGCGAATTTATTCGCCAGCTGCGAACTGCGGGAATTTGCCGCAAATTTGCCCCATGCGAATAAATTCGCCCGTCACTACTATTCAATCCTACTTTGATGTGTAATGCATGTAACCATAAAAAATTATTCCAATTGCTATGATCTATAACAAGGTCCGCAACCTTTTTACCAGTGAGCCTAATTCATATGTAAAAAGAGCTGGGTAGCAACACAAGAATGAACAAAGTTCCTGGTAGTGCCAAATAAAGGCTGTGATTGGCTATTTGGAAGCCCCTGCGTGGACTGGCATCCTAAGGGAGACTCATGCAACCAAAACATGCTTTCAAGCTTGAAATTAAAAAATAAGCACCTGCTTTGAGGCCATTGGGAGCAATGGGGTCAAGAGAACTCAACCTCCCCAATTTGTTTCCATCATGATAGAAAATATAATTCTAGTTAATATGCATTGCTTAAACATTTTTGTTTTTGGAGTTGTTTTTGTCTGAAAGAAGATACTCAGTTGTTGTGTGGGAGTTCATTCTATGGATATTAATCAAGATTCTAGTGAAAAAGGGGATATTAATCAATATTTTAGTGAAAAAGGCCAGCCTCTATTTATCAAAAGAAAAAATGGTAATCTGTAGCAAATTCCACCAATGGATATAATTGCTGCTAAATGATGTAATTAAAAGTGTGTTTGCTTAAAAATACAAGGAACCTACCCACATTTTAAATGGAAGCACCACTTTGCCATACAGTCTGTGCAGCTGGTTCTGCCTTTGCCATCGAGTGGCACACGGTGTATCTGTTATGCCACATATCCCATTTGTCAACTGATGCAACTTCAGACCAGGTGTAATATCTTCACTGCCTTGGGAAATTCACTTTGTAAATGGGAAGGGCATAGGCCAAGTCCTTGATTTCCCCTTCAGTTCAATTTGGAGGTAATCACTAAATGAATGGTATCTGGAGCCCAATTTCTCTTTTATGTGCACAAGCACATGGACCTAGTGACCCAAGCTTTTGTCTGTTATGGAATGAAATAGTCCAAGTCTGTGTAAGGAGAAAGTTTATACAGTACAGTATTTACCCTACTGTAGCCTATACCTGATTTACATCACAGCAATTCCTTCTGCAGATTCTAAATGTATTTTCTTCTAATAGAATTCCCTTTGTTGGCTCCAAAAGCCCTATGAGGCCTATTGATTAAAAACTCATGGTAAGCCTGCCATTGAGATAATGACTCTATAGAAAAAGTTAAAGCTGCAATCTAAGACTTTAATACTCTCGCAGTAGCTTAGGGAAACAAGATAAACGCAAAATAAATATGACTTCAACAGTTAATATTTCCATTGTAAGACTGGGGTACTTGGGACCCACCAGAGAACCTCACCCCAGGAGCCCACACATACAAAAGGGCATTTCTGCCACCAAGCTGCCCAAAATCCACCTGGACCAGGGCCCACCATGATTTCCATGGTATCCCTGTGGGCCATTTGACCCGGAATACTTTCATAAGGCAAACCATAGAGAAAGTAAAAAAATGAGGATTTAGTTACCCTTATGATAATTATAAGACCTTTTAATATTGTTAAAGGAAAACTATAACCCCAAACAATGCAGTTCTCTATAAAAACATATTGCATAAAACAGCTCATGTGAAAAACCCTGCTTCATGTAAATAAACCATTTTCATAATAATATACTTTTTAGTAGTATGTGCCTTTGGGTAATCCGACATAAATAATTTGCATTTAAAAAAAATAAGGGCAGCCCCCTGGGATCATAGGATTCACGGTGCACACAAACAAACCAAACAAACCATACATGTAAGGTCACATGAGCCAATTAAAAGACAGGGTTCTGTCTTTTGCTTCTACGCTGCTTCCTGTTAAAGTTAGAGTTGTAGTATTTCTGGTCAGGTGATTTCTGAGGCAGCACACAGATCATCACGATATGGTGGTTCAAGGCAAGAGATGTAAAAGGGCAATATTCACTTAAATATATATACCAGTTTGGAAACATTCTTCAATATGCCACTTAATATGATATAAACAATCTTTTGCTTAAGTATTCATTTTGAGGGTAAAGATTTCCTTTAAGTAAAACTGATGAGTGCTGAGGATGGAGTAGATGTAAATTTTTTGCTACATCTAGAGATCTTAGGATGTGTATATATATATACAAATACAAGAGGTCCGCTGCACTCAACCCATTATCAATATATTTAAGATATTTTAAATAAAAGGGCAACCAAATTTGCCCATTTTTTAGTAGCTGTATGCACAAAATGTCTCAATGTCTGAAATATATATATAATGGGTTGAGTGCAGAGGACCTCTTGCATTTTTCTATATGTATTTTTTGGTCACAGCCTCATTGCACCCCCGCCTAACGGATTTGAAAATAAGTGGTGAGCATAACCTTTCCTTGTATATATATATATTTAAATTTCTTGTATAACAACATATGCAATCTTTGTGTAACAGTAATGTTCTCCAGGTGCATACTTGATTGTAGATCATTCTTTTCTTATCCATATTACATGTATGAGCCACAATTCTGTACTAAAACATTGCTATACTCCACATGATGAGCTGTGTGTGCGTGTCATAGTAAACCCCACAATTTTTGGTATGCCAAAAGTAATAAAACTCAAAATATGAATGGTAACTAAAATGTTTTCATTAAGAAGCATTTGGTCTCCCAGATAATTTTCCTAATTCTATTGTCATGGTCAGCACCCAACACCAAAACAAACACCAAGCACCATGGTCTCGGCTCATGCTTCACCAGTAGTGTGACCACTTTTGGGCCTCGGGAGGATCCCTTGGCTTACTCGGATGCCACCTAAACTTATAGATATAGATACAAGATAAGAGTTCTGGATAGGATGAGGGGCATGACTGTAAAAAGAGTTTATAAGGCCAAAGGTCACGGTACAAACAGGAGTAGGCAGATTCGTCGAGGAAGGCAGATAGCTAGGATCGTCAGGCAGGCAAACGGTCAAACCGGCTAATCAATGAGACGGAGTAAAGCAGAATCGGAGTCGAATAACAGGCAGGAGTCAAATCAAGAGGGCAGAATCGAGGTCGGTTTCAGGCAAGGGTCAGGTTTCAGAGATCAGAGTAGTCAAATAGCCAGGCAGGGTCAAACACAGGAGATCAGGAACAAACTAGAAGCTTAACTGCAAAGTACAAGGCACCATGAAAGAACCTATCACGGACAATGACACAGTACCAAATGTCCCTATAAATAGTTTGAATTTGGCGCCCTTGCGTGCTGATGTCATCAGGTCAGCGCACATGCGTGCACTAGGAGGCGCAGCAGAAGAAGGACATGAACTGTGTGGCGGACGTCCCCGCCACACCACTGGACCACCAGGGTGAGGATCTCTTACATCTATTAAGTTACCACCTATCTGTTGTTGGGCATCCAGTTGCCTCATCCCTGTTGCAACAATGATCCAGCTGCTTATACAGATACTCATAACACAAATCTACCAATGAGTGAAATATAGAATACATAAAATTATACAGTGCATGTTCATATTTCTATACTGGAATTATTATAGGATAATTCTTACTTGGCTCCTGTTCAACACACATACAGTATTTGCCTTGCTTCACCCTGAAAAAAAGAAGTTATTGCTTGTGATCTAGCTAAACTAGAAAAAGCAACATGTTCCATTGCAGATCTCATCAGTTAATCATAGCTATGCCTCGTGTGCATTTTCACTTCTTCTCATCCTGGGAGTGGTTAAGCAAACAAAGCAACAAGGAAAGGCCTATCCAAATATTTTCAGCAGAAATGTTCAATCATGTCTTAGAATCAGGCCCGGACTGGCAATCTGTGGGTTCTGGCAAATGCCAGATGGGCTGCTATAAGGTGCCATTGAAAGTCAGTATTTAGTGGGCTGGTGGGGGCTGTTCGGGCCTCTGTGTGGGCTGGTTGGGCTTCTGTGTACATGAAATGCCAGGGCCTATTTTAATCCTATTTTAATTCTCAGTCTGGACCTGCTTAGAATGATGCTTTGATAAGAAGCACTAGTGCCATACCATCTCCATCCAGCCAGGGATAAATAATTGAATTAAATGTGTCAAACTGCTGCAAATGTTGTAAGTCAGGAACCAGGCCAGAAGGGACCTTGGGTGAAATAAATCCATAGTGCATCTTTCTAACTTTTGGAACTGTTATAAATAGAACACATTTAATTTGTAAATAGAATCTCCTAACAATCACAAACTCTGCTTTTCATTTTGGCATTGTAGATGAAGGGCTGTCAAATTTGGAATCATTGTTTTATTATTCTCCTCTATAAATCTATAAAGCTGGTAGGTAGTGAAAGAAAGAAATCATGTATGGCTACATATAGTAAAACCCTAATAATACACTTTACCAAAGGTTAAAGGGAACAATTAATGGACATTGATTTATAGATAATATTTTAAGAAGATACAAATACAGTATACTGTAGATAAGATACTCCATACCCTGGTTTGACAGAGCAGAGCAGTCTTGGTCTAAGAAAACATCTCTTTTTCATCTTTTAATTAAATATTGATTAAATAATTACAATTTTACAATAAAAATTTTATGAAAATATTACCTGTACTTTTCAAAAAGAGCACTCAGCATGAGCATTAAGGTGACCCAGAAATGCAACCCTAAATTTACTATACCTTTTCATTCATTACCCATATTCTGCTTTAATAATAATGAATTGGACAGCTGAGATCAGTATATCTAGATGCAGGATGAGGAAAAGGTTGAGAATAAGGATGGAATGGATATCTCAGGATGGAGAAAAAGTACAAACCCAGAGCCCAATGCAAATTGGAATAAAAGACATGAAAGGGGTCATGAACTAGAAAAGAAATATATATATAGACGAGGAAGATGAGAAGCAAGTGGGACAAAGGTTCTCATTTAATGAGAAAGTCCAGCTAACAAAGCTCTTTTAAAAGAAATTAGAATTGAATTGAAGTGATCCTCTAAAAAAGTGGTTTCAAGACACCCTGCGCATAGCCAAGCATAATTCCAGGTTCATCAAATTATTATGTTCTGTTTAAAGTGAATCTTTCCATCTTTCCTTGCTTAAAATAAAATAAAATCCTAGATAGTGGAAAAGGTGCAGTTTATGAGTTCTCACTGTTATAGATCACCCACCTCTAAGATCATAGACAGGCTCAGGTGTTGGAGTGCAAGTGCTTTTATAAAAGGTATAAATGGGCCAGTTAAAGCTATGATTATATGTTATCCTACCATAATTTGCATTCTACAAAAAGACAAGGTTTAGCATAATAATAAGAATAAGTCAACTAGATAATGTTATTCATATTACATGCACGTACCAAATATAATGCATACCCATAACTCCTAAAACCATGGTTTTGGAAAGTCAGAAACTTTGTGGAGTATTTTTTCCTATAGTGTTTTGGAGATAACCACACATTTATCACAATGCGGTCTAATGTTCTAATTACTACAATAATATAGCTATGCAAGCAATCCAATTAAATATATCAAATCTTTAGCTTGCCCTTCAAGTTCTGATGTGCCCAACCATCTCTCCAGTAATGCATGGGAACCTCACTGAACTATTTTAGGTGTGTTACTTTAGGATCCCAAAGGCTGACTAACACATGAATTGCTGTGTGCCAAACATTAAAATTATTTGTTTTGACATTTTGGTGCAGAAAGAGAAATAGACAGGACTGTATGCATAAATTAGAACAATAACCAATAAATTTGATGAGACAAACACATCAAACATTATGCAGTTATAACTGAATACACAATTTTTAACATCCAAAATGTTTGTTGTGTTAATTATTGGAATTACTACAGGCACTACACTTGCAAGAAGTATCCTTGAAGGGAGATAAAACAAAATACCTAAAGTGTAATAATTTCATCATGTTAGTTATTGTTACAATTTTACATTATATTTGACTAGTGATGGGCGAATGTGGGGCGTTTCACCAAATATTTTGCGAATTTCTCTAGAAAAACATGAAACAGTGGAAAATTAGCTAAACGCCACCGCATCATGTTTTGGAATTGGGCATCCGCTTCAAATTGCTCTTCTGTATAGTTGCACTCGGTACCACTTCCTTCTACCTCTTATTCTGAATTGAGAGCTACTGTGCCTATTGACATATGGTGCTACCACCACCTCAGAACCTGGGCAGTAGCTCAAAAGTTCCTACAGTGACCTGTGTCAATAGTTAAACCAAAAGAAATGGATGCACATCTCACTCTCCCATTGAATGGCAAAAATTACATCTACCAGACATAATTTTGAGCAAAAATGCACATGATTTGTTCAGAACTACGTCTGATTTGTGTAGCTAGAACTAACAATCGAATTTCTATTTTTTCCAGAAATCTCAAAAAAAAATGTTAACGTTTTTTCTAAAAAGCTCTGAAAAACCTGTAATACAGAACTTTTCCAGGTAAAAGTTGTCAAGGTCCTGTAAAAGTCAATGAGAGCTGTACTGATACTTTTTGAACCATTACAAATCTTTTTGAGGTTTTCAAATTATCCAAAAACCTAAAATTTTAGTATTTTTCTGAGGTATTTGTGTCTTTTTAGTGCATCGTTCAATGATATTTTCCCTTAATACTTTTTTTATTTGGATATTTTAATAAATCTCATGGCAGTCATAGTTTTAGAGTTTGTGAAGTTTGATCAGTTTTCAAAAATCCCTAAAACCACGAAATGACACTATTGATAAATAGGCCCCTAAGATTCTGTGACTGCACTTGGCACACTGTGTCTGTTTTAAGTGAATGACAGCTAGATGTCCACAAGGTGCTTATCTTAATTGTGCTTCATATATGGGCATGCATATACTACACATAATTTTGCTTTGCCGAATAATTCGTGAATTTATGGAAAAATTCAAGAAATGGAGATAAATTCATGAAACTGGCTTGCTGCATGCTTCCATTTTGATCGCGCTTCGCTCTTGAATTGTGGGTTGTTTTTTGAAGCACGCGTCAGGTTTTTTTGATGCACATTTTTTTTTGGACCCACAGCGAAACGAGTTGAGAGGCTAATTTTTGCTGTACTTTCGCAAACAAATTTGGCATAACTGCCAAATTCACAGCAAATAGTGAAATTTTTCGCCCATCACTACACATAGCATGTCCTTTTACTGTCCGAGTTGAAAGCAGTAGAGTTAAACATTGTCAATTACTGTCTTTATTAAGTAAAATCCATTGTAGACATCCCCTCCCCAGTACACACACATTGGTCAAAAACTAGACATATTGTATAGCACTATTCATTTATTGCATTTATTGGCTGCTGCAGAATTCTTTTAACAGAAATCTCATGACTTTAAACAAACACTTTTTCCGTATTGGAGACATATTTTGTCCATATTTCCTTAGCCTGCACCTTTCTCTGGAGACATGAGCTGCTGCCGAAGGCACAAACATCATTTGCCTTAAAATGTTTATCAGTGGGACAGACTCTCCATAAGCCCAAAGTAATATAATGTCTGAGTAATCTGTCATGCTGCCTGCCAAACAGGTCTTGCATATTTAAACATGTCATGTAATAGAGGGTCCAGCTGGGCTTTTCTCATAAATATTCCTGTTGCTTGAAGTTCCTGAGAGTGCTGTAAATTCATGCACATTATGTGGATATTTTTTTTCCTTAAAAAATAGATATTTATAGCCAAGTCTGTTTTTGGGCAAGGTGCTTCGATGTGCCCACAGTTGGGAAGGTTATACAGAGATTTTTTATTTAAGCTACTGACCTTCTGCTCTACTTCCAGCATGGACATACGACTCAGGAATAAAACTGTTTAGGTTTATGTCAATGATAGAATTTATTGGTGTTTGCTTCCATTTCAGAGTTGTGATGTTTTTGAATATGTGCTTCTACCCTTTCCATTCCAGAGTTGTGGGGTTTTTGATTGTGTGCTTTTGCCCTTTCCATTCTAGAGTTATGGGTTTTTTAATATGTGATTCTGACCTTTCCATTCCAGAGTGGTGGGGTTTTTGAATATGAGCTTCTGCCCTTTCCATTCCAGAGTAGTATGGTTTTTGAATATGAACTTCTGCCCTTTCCATTCCAGAGTGGTGTGGTTTTTGAATATGTGAATCTGCCCTTTCCATTCCAGAGTTGTGGGGTTATTGAATATGTGAATCTGCCCTTTCAATTCCAGAGTTATGGGGTCTTTGGGGGATTTTATGCTTTTGCCCTTTCTTATTAGGATACTGTTATATAATGATTATGCCCACCACCAGCGTATTAAACAGATAACCTTTTTGGGGAACTTTTGGGGAAAACACTCAGTTATAATGAGTAGGAGAAACAACAGCCTGCCAAAATGGAGTTCCTGTGCTCACCTGTTGTCTAGGTGGACTTTAAATTAAAGGGGATTTTAACCTTTGGACAAATGTTCGAAAGAAAAGAGCACATGCCTTTAAAAAGCAAAGCATTACTAGGATATGTACAGATGTTCTTTGTTGGTCCTCACCTACAGATGTGATCAATGTAGCACTAGATAATGGGTCCGATTCAATCCAGTAGGAAAAAGTTATCTCACATGAAAACTTATGTTTGATATTTAATTCCAGGATAAAAAACTTTTCTCCTTATTTAGTTCCCTTTTCCCCAAAATTCCAATAGAATTTTCACATTGAATAACATCTCAAATTGAATCTCAACCACCAAGTTTGCACGTGATAAACCTTTTTCTCACTGAATTGAATCTAGCCCACTGTGTAAACATTTCATTAATAAGACAAATACTGTACCCAAAAGCAAATTCCAATATATTATATCTGTAGTTGATGTCGGCAGTTTCAGTAAAGTATGTGAAAATCAAATGATTTTTGGTTTGCTCCCATTTTCTGGAAAACAGCAGCTGCTGAAAGTGTTTAATAAGGTGAGAGAACATTTACATAAATACTTCTAGATGTTACAATGAATTTATTCATAGAGGAACAAGTGCATTAGCTTTAGTTCTTGCCAAACACATTTCAGCTTGTGCCAGCTAACTTGTGCCAACCAAACATGCCTGCTCCTCACTTTCAACTCCCTCTGCCCACTGCCACTGTGATTAGGTTCTCCCACAGTCTTACTAGTTATATTAAGAACAAAACTGTACCATCCGAATAGCCAACACTTAGGGGTCATTTACGAACTCCTAAGCCCTTGCCTTCGATACCAATGAGAGAGTGGGAGTGCAGGGGGTGTTGTTGCCACTGAGGATGTTTGGGTGGGCGTGTGGCTGAAGTCTGAAAAATATTGCAAAAAAAATTTAAAAACCACTTTTTGTGACTTGTACTTTTAACACAAGTGCTGCGCGCAAAATGCAATTTTGGGCACAATTTGCTAATTTTGTTGTTTTTTCTCTCTCTGGGAATGCAAGTGTATCTCCAGGAGAGGATATGTGTCTAGCACAGTTATCTTTGAAGTGCACAATTGTGCTTGCATTTCAATGTAAAAATTTTCAATGAAATTAGTCAGTCTGGATTTTGTCATTTCCAGCACGCAATGTCAAAAGTATGTCTGCACATGATTCTAGGCTAGGGTTAATGTGATATAATAACATTAATTGTAGACAAGGGAAGAGCAGGAGTTGAGGTAGTTAACTCATAAACATGTTTATAAAGGATGAAGCATATATCTCATTCACATGGTTATAGTTTTAGGCATACAACTATTGTTTTCATTCTCATGGTCATTCTCATGGTCACAGTTCTGGGCGTATGGCCATTATTTTGGTATATGTCCGCAATTAGGATTAAGACCAAATTCTGTTATGATTGATAATTTTATTGTTACACTAGTATAAAAAGGGGGCTTCGGGACTTCATCTACAAGCAGACTTGTTGTGTAGAACCATGTCCGACTGATCTGGCTTTGAGAGTTCGCTGTATTTGGCCCGGGGTCCCTCAGCTGATGTTCCTCTCAGAAGTCTGCCAAGGGAAGCTCAGATAGAAGTTGCATTGTGTTCAATCGGTGATGTATTCATTTTCTTACAGTATATTATTCTTATCTAATCTTGATCAATGTGTGTGAGTTTTATTTCTATCCCTGTATGCGATAAGTCTGCCAAGGGAAGCTCGGCAAGATATTTTGTTTGTGATAAGTCTGCCAAGGAAGCCTCGGCAAGACAGTTACCAAGCCAGGACGATATTACTAATTTACCACAAATGTAGTTGCATTCTCCCCTCCCTAAACCTTTTAGCTGCATCAATTGGTGATTTGGAAAAGGATGCAGTGGCACCGAGCACAACTATGCAGAAGGGCAAGGAGCAGCATTTGAAGAAAGTACCTTTAATGAATGGTAGCAATTGTGAACAGCCTCTGTCGCTGTAGTGTTTGTAAATAAGTCCTTTTTAACTTCACAAAGCAGCTGATAAACTGTGGATTTTTCTGAAATACATTTAGGCACATTGCTTCATGCTTGTGTGGTGCAGCCCTAGCTCTCCATAGAGGAAGTGCAATGTTTGTGTCAGCAAAATCTATATTTGTAGTAGCAAAATACATTTTACAATTTTTCACTTAAAGGGAAAAATAGACATGGGTTCATTTATTTTGGGTTATATAAAAAAAAGTGCATAAATATCTCATCTTCAAAAAAAAGTGTATATATAAATAAATATATATATATATATATATATATATATATATATATATATATATATATATATATACTGTATATATTGCGTGCTTGTGTGTGTGTAATGGAACCATTCACCTTCACCTTGTTCTATTGTGAAGTAGCAGATTTTTGGACTTGATGCTTTCCATAGTGGCTGGTGCAGAGATTAATTGAGAAGAGCAACATCTAGTCCTAGACTCCTTCAGTGGAACAAGGTGAGGAAGGGGTCAAATGGATTTGCCAACTTGAGAGGGGTTGCAAAAATGGTTCCTATGAGTCACACGCAGACTATCACGGTTTCCTTTAAATCTGTGAAATAATGCATGAGTGTATGTATCATAACATCTGCTTTAAATGGATTATGTCATGATTTTTATGGTGTAGTTTTTATTCCTAAATCACACTGTTTACCCTACAGATAATTCCACTATGTTAGATATAATTTGTAAACCCCACAAGTGTATTTTGTTTAGTTTTTTCAGGTCATTTTGCCTGGTTATGTGCTTTCAGAAAGTGCCAGTGGAACTGCTTTCTGACAAGCTATTGTTTCTCCTACTCAGTGTAACTGAAGGATTCGCAGTGGGACATGAATTTTTACTATTGGGTGCTGTTCATATATTTACAAGGGAGCATCTGTTATAAAATGCATTGACGTCAATGGCTGTCTGAATAATTTTGGTGCATGGCAATTTAGATGCACAACATTTTTTTGCTGCAGTGGATTTTTTGCCTGCAAATTTTCAACTCAGTTTTGCAAAAACATTAATTCCATGCCTGCTGAATTTATTTGGCCATCACTACCAGGGAGCTGTTATCTGGTTACCTTCCCACTGTTCTGCTGATGGAAGCAGTAAATGTCTCCTATAAACCCCCTTACAAAATGGACTAAGCTGCACCCACCACACTAGTATCCATCTTCAGTAGAAACCAGTGGATGTGAGCGGCGCTCATTAACCACAGCACTCATTCTACATAAATTAGCCAGTATGAATAAGGGTTCTACGTCTACAAAAAAGGTAATATTTGTCTGGAAATACAAATGAAAATCGCAAAATTGGCATTGCCAAGTCTTGAAAACGTGACACCGCTTCCATGAAAAAGTAATCTTATATAGTTCTATAGCTTTGTCAGCTTGGTTAGACGTCTGTGAGCCAGGCAGAACAACTCATGATTTTATTGCCACAGAGAACTCAAAAAAATGTGTAAAGTGGGCCAGCTCAGCTAAAATGCAAGCTGTTCCTTGTCAATTGTTCCATTAAGTGGGACACAGAAGAGGGCTTGCAGTGTGTTGCCATGGAGTCCTCCATAGTCAGCTGGGGCAGTTCGCTGAAGAACTGAGAGCTGGTGTTTTTCCCTTGTGTTTGTTTGGGCAGAAGTCCCTTGCTACTGTCAGAATAGCTGTTGTTTTTATTACTTTAAGAAGGAAGGGGGATCCAAATGAAACTCAGGAAACATCTGCTGTCTTTGAGGGAGATAGGGGTCAGAGAATGTCACCCTCACCGGCACAAACAGAAAGAGAGCTGCTGGGTGAATGTGAGTTTTCTGCATGGCCGCCATGCCAAATGATATGTCAGTATCATGACAGAGGAAAAGGGTGGGGCAACAAATCAACGGCTATCAATTTTACTAACTTTTGTTGCATGGACCAAGGTTAAAATGTGTTAACAAAGGACATCAAAGGACATTGTGTGGTCTTATTTTTCAGCCACAAGACAAAAGCCCTGGCTAATAAATCGATTCCCCCCAAACACACTCACACAAGTACACCCACAGTGTCTTGCACAACTACATTTGCAATGTTAATCCTACAGGAGGGAGAATTCACAGAACAGGTCTATATTTTGCTGCACATAACAACCTGTTGTGTTTTCCTTGGCCTTACTGCAGTTGACTGATCAGAATTATTGCGGATTGGCTACTACAAGGTTATACTCTGGAATAGAGCCACACCACATTTTATTCATTTTCCCCACTGTCTAATCCTGTGGCCCTCAGTGTCATGAAGCTACACCCCTGAACATTGCAGGTCTATATAAATATATATAATAAAACACTGCTTCATGTAAAAAACATTTTCATAAAAATATACTGTTCTAGTAGTATGTGGCATTGTATAATATTAAAAAACTGCCCCACCAAGAGCTGACCCCTAGTGCTCAAACTGTTCTCACACAAAAACCAAGGGCAAACATGCATGCTAGGTTACATCATCCAATGAATGGACACAGCTGTGAGTTTACTCCCATACATTTTTCTGAAACAAATTTGCAGTATTTCCTGTCAGATGATCTCTTAGGGAGCATACAGACTATGACAAAATGGCGGCTCATATTAAAAGGGACTTGGTTTGCCAGTTACTATATGAAAGATTAACAGGAAATGGTAATACCTCCCTTGACCAATAGGGCAATACTGTCAGGGGCCTATTGGCTCCAAGCGGAGAAAGGAGGAGGAAGCTGCAGGACAAAGATCAAGTTTGCGGTAACCAATAGGGATCAGGGGTAGTCGTAGTCAGAATTCAGGCAGTAGATCAATAGGCAGGTGGAAAGAATCAAAGTTCAGGCAAGGTCAATAGTCCAGGAATCAATCAGGAACATATTAAGGAACACACAGGAACACAAGCAGCAACTCCTATAATCGGCATTGAACCAGTGACCATTGCAATGGTGAAGAGGCACCGGCACCACTACCCGTGTGGCAGCTATGGAGATGTTATTGGGCGCTCCTGACAAATACTAGTGATGAGCCAATCCTGTTTTCTCTTACCCAAAAAACTTGCAAAACTTAACAGCAGGAAATTTGCAGAACATATTAAAGTCAATGGTTGTTAAAAAAATCTTTAGGCGCAACAATTGTTTAAGCATGCAATGATTTTTCTCACTCCTAATGCAAAAGGTAATGGGTGTTTATTCTTATGGCAACTTTTTTGCCCAAATGCATTAAAGTCAATGGGTGTTTTTTTTTTCTTATGGTGACTTTTTTGTCCAACTGCAATACAGTCAATGGCTTTTTTCTTATGACGACTTTTGTGTCCAAATGCATTAAAGTCAATGGGCATTTTTTCTTATGGCGACTTTGTAGATGGCGAAATGCGGAAATGCACTCATCACTAGACAATAGTAAAGTACAGCTATACTCATAGATCACTCTAGGAGTGATAGAAAGGTAGCTAGTTGAGCAGCTCATGCTCCGACAGGAGAAATAGAAGGATTAAGATACCGGGTACAAATAACCCAGAAGTAGGGACTAAGTGTACAGACCTAGGGATAGGGTTTCCACTCAGGTTCCACTTAGGGCAAAGGCTGAAACCTGGTGCATACCTTTCCACATTCAAAGCTCAACTACTGCTGACATGACCCCTTGCCTGAAGGGATCCAGCCCATGTGTGGTGCTGTGAGTATATGCTCCTTTATGCTGTGTGCTCTGTACTTATGCCGTGTAACTGCATGAGATGCTCTTTACTCCATTGTGGTGATTGTTCTATTGTTCTGCTGTTCAATAAATGCCGTTTTGGTTAAGCATAAAGAATCACTGGCGCTCAATTTATTGTGCTTATAGCACATGGTTACAGTTCAACTATATTCTTCCTCCATCCCACTGCAAGGGCTCATCCCTGAAAAAGAGAGTTTCATTCATGGTGTAATACCATTTGAAAGTAGCTATAACTGACTCCTGTCACATCAGTTTACTATAGCGCTACAAAAGTAAACTGCTCATGTTCTGTATCAAGTGTAACAATCCATATATGTAACTTCACTAAGAGTACATCGTTATGCAATTTTAATTCTTTTTTTGTAACATTTGTAAAATACAAACATAGACAGTAAATGTGAAAAAATCTGCAGAATCTGTGGTTTAAAGGAAAAGTAAACAGTGATGGATGTTTCGCTTAGTCAAAAAATTAGCAAAATGCATTGAAGTCAGTGAATGTTTTTCCACTTGATTTTTTTCTAAATTTTTGGCCTGACCTCTGCTCTGCTCCATGTACCTGCACTCAAGAGGAAGCTGTGCAGATGAACAAGGCTTGGGAGCAGATCCACTTGTCACAACCTGCAGGAAAAACACAGGCTGAATGCAAACTCTGTGTGCCCTCAACCTTTTGGAGTCACAAATCATGAAGCAGAATGTCCTATAAGCTGATGCGACAAGGCTGATTATTACATTCTGATGCTAATTGTGCTGGTTTCTGACCTGCCATGCACCTATAATATGAATTATTACTAAAGTATCGTAAGTGCCGGCCCAGATTTGTGGAAAGGCCAACTAGGCCTGGGCCTAGGGTGACAGGATTTTAAGGGCGGCATCCTGCCCAACCGCACCCACTTTGGTTCAGAAACACTGGGGATATTCAGGAGATACTATAGTTTTTTAAATTTCCCATGCGCCAATCCCCATTGCTCCAGTCCTGATAATGAAAATTTGTGAATAAAGGACAGAGTATGGGGCCGACGAACGGCAGTGGGCCTGCCCTGAGTAAGTGACAGCAGCACAGAGTTTATGCAGTGAATCAGCAGAAAAGAAGATGGGGAGCTACTGGGGCATTTTTGGAGGCACAGATCTTTACTGCTAAAAGACAGTAGTTAGTTTGGGCTGGTATACTGGTTACATTTTATTTCTCTTTTAAGACTGCCATTAATGAGGACCATTAATTCCTAGTGAGGCTTCAGTTCTAAAAGTACAATATGGATGTGGGGCTATTTCTAAATAGACAAATAAAACCAATGTTCAGCTTTGTTTTGTGACTATTGCTGCAGCTGCACCACTTTCCAAACTGTAAATTAGGGAAGCAAAACTGTGCTCTAAAAGTTTTCTCTACACTGATTGATCCACCAGAGAAATCCCCTTAATCCTCTGGATTTTGTTACAACACCGCATTTTTATCCATTATGGATATCTGGAGGTGACAGGGAGGATTTCCAACTTGAAGCTCTCCAGCTGGGAGCTTAAAAGTGGTTTTAGGGCATGAAGTGTTCTCAGGCATTCTCAGGATTAGTTGGACAAGCACTTGTGCTGGTGCGTTCAGCAATCCTTATAGAGGACAATAGTGGATAGGGTTGCCATCTTTTCTGGAAAAAATATTGGCCATCCTATATAATAATTATTAATATTAATAATATTGTGATCAACCATCATTTTTACAGGACAGGCCCGTAAAATACCATCCAAGTGGCAACCCTAATGAACGATGATTCTATCCAGTGTTTAGCAAGATAAATATTCTTTGAGAAAAACATGATATATTTCTCCTAGGATAACTAGGATAACCCCAAGGCACCGGGCGATGGTGGAATTGTTAGCTATGATGGATACTTCAGGGTTGTTATTGGTGTTAGCTGGAGGAAAGAGAACCATTTCCATTTTGGAGAGGTTTAATTTAAGGTAGCATTGTGACATCCAAGTAGAGATAGCAGACAGGCAGGAGGACAGACACGAGTTAGGAGTTCTGGGTTGAGATCAGGAGAGGAGAGATACTGTAGATCTGAGTATCATCAGTCTAGAAGTGGTAGTGGAAACCATACGAGCTGATTCATTTGCTGAGGGTGGAAGTATATAGGGACAATAATAAGGGTCCTAGAACAGAGCCTTGAGGAACCCTCAACAGAAAGAGGTAGGGGAGAAGATGCTACAACATTGCAGGAGGCACTGAAGGAATGATTGGTGAGGTAAGAAGAGAACCAGGACAGGGCTTTGTCACGAAGGCCAAGCGAATGGAGGGACTGGAGGAGGTGAGGGTGATCTACGGTGTCAAATGCAGCTGAAAGATCAAGCAGTATTAGTAGTGAGACTTTTTTGTTGGCTTTAGCTGTTAAAAGGTCATTAGTTATCTGAGTCAGGGCAGTTTCAGTAGAGTGCATCTGTTTCCCTTCAGTGCCAGTTCCCCTATGGCGTGCACACCGGCACACTTTCGAGTTTATATGACGGTGTGATAACGCGCGAAATTCAAACAGTATAAAAGGGGAATTCAGTCTTCTGCACTTTACCTGTTGTTAGGTTCTATTAGCAGAGTTCCTGGGTGCTTAATCTTAGTGATTCCTGATTGATCTTCTGTTACTGACCCTTGATTGCCTTTTGACTACTCTGATTCTCTCCAATCCTGACCCATGCCTTTCTGTGACTATTCTAATCTCTCTAATCCTGACGATCCTGCTCTGCATGTGCTGGTGCAGCCTGCCTCTTCCACTCTGTGGTGTCTGGTGGCGTTCATCAATCCAGTATCCTTGGTGAGACGATTGTGCCCCTTTGCTCATCCAGAACCTTTTGCTTTGCTCCTCTGTCAAATAATACCTGGCAGCATCCAATTAGCCAAGGGCTACTCCCGAGATGAAAGGTGGCGGTTATAGGCAGAAGTGAGAGCCGAGTCCAGGGTTCTGGATTTAGGGTGCCATTTGCGACAGTTGTTTAAAACCAGATTATAGGGGGTCCAGCAGGTTATTGTCAGAGAGGAATGAGGTTATTTGTTAGTAGACTAGGTGCTCAAGTAGTTTAGAGATGAAAGGTAGGTCGGAGGTTGTCAAGATCGGAGGGCTCAAGAGAGGGTTTTTTCAGAATGGGGGAGACATTTTTTAGTTGAGAAGGAAACAGTCCATTGAGAGTGAGAGATTAAATAGATCAGTTAAGGCTTTGATTAGACAAGCTCCAGTTCCAGCAAGTTATGCAGCACTTTACATTTATAACAACAATTTAACAAAAATTGGCTACAGAGTAAAAACATTACTCAGATGGTCCGACTTGCAAGATCTTACAGATAACATTACAATGAAATATTGGAATAAGAGGGGAGTATATATTACTTCCCCTTTTCACACCTACTGGGACACCACCTTATATTTCATTCTATCTGCATCAACATGGCTTCTCCTTGTCTGTTCTGTTTGAGCAGTCTGAGCCTACAAGCACATTCAGCCTAACTTGAGGAACATTCTCTGAACAATACAGGGCAGTATTTACTGGTCACTTTATTGGCTGCCATGGCTTATGCCATCTGGACAAACAGTTGGACATATTGTAAAAAATGGTGTAAAAGTGATGTAAAATAAATTTGTTATTCATTAAGCTCTGTGTTTCTGTGTGCTTTATGTATAAAGTTGATTTACTCCAGAAATTTACTTTTTGTGGTAATTCAAGTAAGTTGATAGGGCTGAGAAGAAATGTGTGTCACGCAGAGCCAAATTATTTACATTGGGAATATGGGGGCAGTATACAATAAAAGGGGACGATATAAAGGAGTAGATTTCTTTTAAATTGCCCAATCAATGTATTTAATGCTGTCATTTTGTGCCATATTTATGGTCTAACCCGGGGGTCCCCAACCATTTATATCTGTGAGCCACATTCAAATGTAAAAAGAGTTGGGGAGCAACACAAGCATGAAAAAATGCTAAATAAGGGCTGTGATTGGTTATTCGGTTTCCCTGTGTGGCCTGGCAGCCTACAGGAATCTCTGTTTGGCAGTAGACCTGTTTTTATTCAACCAAAACTTGTCTCCAAGCCTGGAACTGAAAAATAAGCTCCTGCTTTGAGGCCACTCAGAGCAACATCCAAGGGTTTGGTGAGCAACACATTTCTCACAAGCCATTGATTGGAGATAAACACCCATTCAAGCCAATGGGACAAGTTCAGGTGGCATGTAAATGACAATTTTAAGCCAGAATTTTACTCTGAAAAATGTTAGGCTAAAATGACTGCT
>CM044445.1:104155984-104168543 GCA_024363595.1 Xenopus borealis
AAATGCATAAGGTTTTGGCTCTATTGCCTGTTTTTAAATGTCAACAAATACTACAATTTTACTTTAACTGACTTTAGACAGTGCTGCTGTCTGTTTCTTCAGATCACTTTATGAGTAGATCTGCCCAGCTTAATGACAATGAGGCCACCTCACAACCCTCACTACAGGCCTGAGCCCTGGTATTTCAGGTACACAGAGGCCCAATCAGCCCACACAGTGGCCCAAACAGCCCCCACCAGCCCACTAAATACTGAATTTCTATGGCACATTATAGCAGCCACTCTGGCATTTGCCAGAACCCACAGATTGCCTCACTAAACCTGCAGGATTGAAGAGGTTAAGAAATCAACCAGCTGCCCTACACAGCAAGCCTCCACCCTTTTCATTTCTGTCCTGGGCAACAGGTTTTAGCTTGCAGCCAGCAGGAAATATATCTTGTTATGGAGGAGCACCCAGCTCTAACACAACAAGCAAAAGAATGACTGTGTGTTTATTTTTCCATGGACCTGAGGTGAAGGTGATCTTGCAGTCCTGGATTTGTTCACGTACTTTTTCTGGCTCAGCAAAAAAACTGAAAGAGAGGAGGAAGGGCAGTCAGCGTGAAACCTCTGAATCACTAAAGAAGCAGAAGTACTGTCATATTTCCATTAGCAGTTGTGTTGCCAATTGAACCTTCAGCTATGTGTCACTGACCCCATAGGAATTAGTTGGGATTTTGCATGGACTGACTCAGCACTAATTTACAGATGGGGACTAATAAAATAAGCATCATGTATATTATTGAGGAATGGTTGTGTATACTATCAAAAGCCTTGCCTAACCTTATAAAGGGAACACAGTTTTCAAAAGAAAATATTTATATATGTGCTTTTTTAAGTCAGAGTAGTGCAGAAAAAAGCTGCTTGTTTCTGCTTGTCTAGCGAAGGTTCTGCAGTTTTGTGCTGCTTTGTGGCACAGATCCTCTATATGTGACCTTCTAACACTGATCCAGGGTCTTGTATGATAACAATTGCTTGCATCAATATGTAATTAGTATACTCAGCAATGTTGTATACAAATCGCTGAATAAATTACAAACTTCTAAAAAAGTACACAGATGGGATCCACTATTATCCAGAAAGCTCCGAATTAGGGGAAGGCCAACTCCAATAGCCTTAATTTTTATTAAAATACATGCTCTTAATCTTTTTCTTTGTTATCATAAAACAGAACCTTGTACTTGATCCCAATTAAGATATAATTAACTTTTATTAGAGGCAAAACCAGCCTATTGGGTTTATTTAATATTTACCCAAATTTCTAGTAGACTTAAGGTATGAAGATCCAAATTACAGAAAGATCTGTTATCTGGAAAACCCCAAGTCTTGAGCATTCTGGATAACACGTGCCAAGAGAGGAATACAGTGAGATGCATGACCCAGTATAATACCTACTCATGCAAGGGGGCACATTTACTAAGGGCCGAAGTGAATTTTCGAACTAAATTCGAATTTGAAAAATTCTAATTTTGAAGTAATTTTGGGTTACTATCGACTATCGAATAGCCCTATTTGATCCATTTTCAATTGGAAATGTCCTTTCAAAGTTTTTTTAACTTTGAAATTCGACCCTTAGTAAATCTGCCCCTAGATATTAAGTCAATGCTTCTTTTTGTCTAGGACCCAATACACTTTGTGCCCCTTCACTTTAGAACTATTTGAAATTTCTCTGCATGTTTATAATGGAGCGCTTAGCAGTCTGTTGTAAATCTGCCAGAAGATATTCCAGTAAAGGACTCCACATTGCAGCTGGTACACTCAGACAGAGTCTGGTGCTGAAATAGAGACAGACATATTTGACTCCCTTGTTCTTAATTTAACAGACAAAAACTACTTCTATGATCCTCTATATCCACTATATGACATGCACCCTTAAATTAATCTACATACGTTCAAGGTTACCATGGGTGAATATTTTTAAAAACTGCCTAATGTATTTTGTACTAAATAAAATTGCATAGAAACACTTCAATGCGTTTCAAAATTTTTTCATTATATTGTAAATTTTTTGGCATGGCAACATGAGACTACCAAACTTATGCATGTAACTGGTATTAAAAACACTCATTTGTGCATGACCCTATGTATACTGTGTAACATAAATTAAGAATCGGACTGTGTGGGTTCTCACTAAAAACATAAAAAAATCTGCCAAAACATTATAAATAAGAGATAAATAAGAGAACTGGTACTTAAAGGCTAATCTGTGTCTTTTTTTGCTTAACTACTAGACTTTGTACTAAATAGCAACATTTAAATTTTCTCATTGCTCATTTTCTGTGGGTGTTTCATAAATTGCTAACAGCTATCACCCTAATTATGATCACATACCCAAAATAGATCCATGCATTTTAAGAGTCATTATGTATCATATCCACAAAAGCATCTCATCAGCAAATATATTTCTCTCAGGCAATGGAGATTTCTGATGCAGCAAACAAGTCATCATGTCATGGCATGCAGATTTTGTAAGGCAAGTATACACTTATACACTGATGAACTGGCAGCAACCAGCTGAATTGGTTCACCTACAAATGCCAGCTTACTGCAACTATTAATGCCAACAGCGGGGCTGTAAAAAGTGAGTCATGGAACTCGCTGGACTCCAAGGTGAAATAAGTACAAAACAACCTCCTTTCTTTTAGTTTCAATTTGCATTTGTCTAATAGAAATAGCTATAATTGAACAAAATCAAGAAAATGTCTAAAATGTTCTAATTTTAGAACACAATGCTACATTTTATGCAAATAAACGTATCTCTGCTCTACCATGACCAGGTCTTCATTCTCCCAGCTCCACTATGAATGGGTCTTCATCATTCCTGCTCTACTTGTCTGGGTCTACATTTCCCTGACCAGGTCTTCATTCTCTATGCTTTATAATGATCATGTCTTCATTCTCCCTGTTCCACTGTGACCAGGTCTTCCTTCTCCCTGTTCTACTATGACCAAGTCTTCATTCTCTGTGCTCTATTATGATCAGGTCTACCTTCTCACTGATTTACTATTACCAGGTCTTCATTCTCACTGCTCTACTATGATCATGTCTTCATTCTCCCTGCTCCACTGTGACCAGGTCTTCCTTCTCCCTGCTCCACTGTGACCAAGTCTTCCTTCTCCCTGCTCTACTATGACCAGGTCTTCATTTTCCCCACTCTATTATGACCAGGTCTTCATTCTTTCTGTTCTGCTATGACTAGGTCTGCATTCACTCTACTCCACTGTGACCAGGTCTACACTCTCTCTGCTCTACCATGTCCAGATCTTCATTCTCCCTGCTTCACTATTACCAGGTCTACATTCTCTCTGTTCTACTGACTATCTCTATACCTTTGGCACCACGGCTAGCCTTTCAAGGGGCATTTGGAATCTCAAGTTCTGCCAAGGATTTATCCAAATGTCTAAAATAGTTTTTAACCATAAAACAAGTTTGCTAAGAGCAAAATCCCCAGGGCTTCCTTGCTTGCTAGATAATTACACTGTTAAAATGCAAACCTGTGTTGGTAAAAAAAGGGTTTCCTTTTACAAGTTTATAGGAAAAACAAAGACAAAAACACATACCAATAAACAACAAGGCCCTAAAAGCCAGAGCCCTATTTTACAGATTTGGAGATGAGATAGCCAAGAATTTTAAGTCTCTGGAGGAGCTAATGTGCATACAGATGCATCTGGCGTAATTGCTAAATAACATAGACATCAACTGCCCTGCTATTGTAAAGTTTTCAGAGTCTCTAAGCAACCAGAATATATGTCATTGCTTATCAAGGCCCAATTCTGAACACTTAGCCAATCTGGACAATGCAGAGCAGATGGAGAGTATTTTATTGCAAAGCACAGTTTGTTGTAAGGAACAAGTCACCACCCCATCCCTTTTAAATTAGGATGCAAATAAAATGCCCATTATGGATCACAAATGCTGCAGGTGTATTTTAAAAGTACCCAGGGAAAAAGTGGGTATTTGAAGAATAAAATAACATCTTTAGGGTGACAGCATGCCTAACGCTAACTTAAAGCTTTTCTCTGCATTGGGATGTGAACAAAGAAACCCTTGGATTCCTTTAATAAAGTTTTAGACAGACTGGAAAATCTGAGCTGCTGCTGTTCAAATAACCACTCGGTCTGCCAGAGACCCCCGCAGACTAAACCTAACTGTCTGTGGTCAAATTTAATTCCATTCACTTGTAAATAATTGCTGATTTGGTGCTCTTGGTTAGTACTTAACAGTCTATATTTTTAGTAGGCCTCATTCATTACTTTTGAAATTATACAAAGATATACAGATGTCTGGATACATGACACATGAGTTTTACTTGGGGCAATTGTAACATTATTCAATGGCAAGTCATTTTCCTTAAATTTGTCACAGACAGTAGTGCAGATTTAACAGTGGCTGACAAGTCTTACCATGGAGAGACAGAGAACTAACATCTGGTAATAAAAACATGTATTATTATTATTATTATTATTATTATTAACTTACTAATAATAATAATAATACAGTAAAAAATCTGTTTTACATCCCCTGAAGTTTTCCCTCATTTTACATTTTTGTTTTGCATATAACATTTCCCTGATTTTACATTTTCCTGGATTTTACACCATTTTTCTGGTCCCCTGTAAAAATTTAAAAAGGTGGGCTCTACTGTAATAATAATTACAATAATAATAATAATAATAATAAAAATTAAACAAATATTAAACAGCCACTACAGTCAATAAGTTAAGAAGGCAAGAACTTTCTAAATGGGAATACCTGTGCTGGATCAAGTAAAGGAAATCATAAATGGGCCAGTCAAGTATGCAATACCTATTGATCCACAGACTGGATAGGTGGTGGACCTATGAAGGTCCGTACATGTTTCCATGGTCCATACATGGTTCTTAGGTGTCCTGATTGTGCGAAAAGCATGAAAAAGCACAAAAACAGGAAGTGAAGATGAGCTGTTGCTCCTATTCACTTCCTCATCTGCTAGTCCACCATGCAATGGCCAACATGGTGTTTCGACAAATGGAATTTTCTAATATGTTCAATTCCCAAATCATATACGTGGGTAGCAGTTGGGATCTGTGAGCCATCATACAAGTACCAAACATATAAAAAGTTATTTATACAATATTATTGGTATGTGTATGGCCAGGCCAGTCCCTCCACGAAGTATGTAGGAAATGAAGGGGTAGGTTAGTTGTTTTCACTGATAACCTTAAACTTAATACTTGTACATAACAGTCTCATGGAAACACCTTTTTTCACTGTATTAAAGTGAAATGACAATAATGCTGCATTTTGCTTTGATTGTCTAATTGGAGATTCAAATTATGTTTGGCCAAATGGAAAACATTACCCCAAGTGTAAACGTCTTACCAAACTTAGATAAAATGAGTCATCCATCAATGTCACTTAACATGGAATAATTTTCCTTGGTGATTAAGGCCATGTAAGTGTTATGTGCAGGTCATGGTTGCATATGCATTAATGGGCATTGCAGTTGCAGAAAAAAAGTTTGTTTGCAGAGCAGTTCTGTGCAAAACCATGGGCACAACAATACCAGGTTGGCATTACTGTTTATAGAAATTTCTAAGTCTGTGACCCTCCCGAGCAAGAACTGTAACTGGCAGACAATGCTAATTAGATCTGTGCCCTTCATAATCTTTTCCCTTTCATGCACAAACAAGTGTGGGGACCAGGGACCACCCAAAATAGTCCATTGTTCTAAGACTTAGCAAAGTTTCCGCATTTTCTGATGGTGCTTTTTATCAGGCCTCCACACTTTAGAATTCATTAGGCTTGAGTGGGAAGGGCCAAAAGAAGATAGTTATTTGCTTCCTTTGTTTGCTTGGATGTTAAAGTCACAGAACCACTTGGGGGTGTTGTTTGAGGAGAATTGTTGTTGGTGAAGAACTTTCCAAGAAGGGATTTAAAAAAAACATTCATCTTTACTAGAAAATATAAAAGAAGACAATCAACCCAATTCAAATAAATAAGGAAGGCTTGACTACTCTTGAAGCTCGAATGCTCTAAAAGTAGTGGCATTTAAAAGGGTCATTTAACAATGGGGCCACTAGAAATAATCAGGGAACCCACTTAACAATCAATTTTTTTGTGTGTTTCAGTTTATTCATCTTTAGGATAACTTTTCGAATGTTACATACTGGATGGTCCCTATCAACCTTTCATTTGGTCACTGTGCATTTATTTTTTTTATTATCTGTCTCCCTATTCTGCCCATTTGCCCATCCTGCAGTTTAAAATGATATTTGGTTATTAGGGTCACTGACTGCACATCTCACCTAATCACTTAATCTATGGATTGGATTATAGTTTTCCATTCAGACATTTATAAAATTGCTGTTTTTTATTTATGGAGTGTGTTTGCTTTTGATGCAAAATTTTGTTTATTGATTCAAACAGTCACTAAGAAAAGTTTCATGTTTAAGGGAAAGTGGTGCCCTGGGGAAAATTATTATAGCGGCTTTTTGGCTTGCAGAAAAATGTAGGCTATTAAAAAGGGGAAAGAATTTTTTTTTCTTCTGGTAAGAAATAAAAGAGCAAAGGAAATATTTCCCCCTAATGAAAATAAAGTGAAAAAGTTAAATGTTTTCCCCTAATGTGAGTACATTTACCCAAAATTGTCTCGAGATCTGATGCAGCTGCATACAATATATGACAATATGTTCCACAATACTAAATTTGATGTGAGTCGGATTACTTTTTTGTTAGGGAATTAAGACCTGAAATATTTTTAAACTTAGTTTTTGTTATACTTGTACCCTCCTGTTAACTCCTCATCAACTCCAGCATAACACACTTTCATTGGGCAGAGCTACAGTATGTCCTAACAGGCATTTAGTAATATAACCACCTTCAATCAAATATAGGCAGAACTCATAGATATTATTCATCATAAGTATTCCCTGTCCCAATATTTACAATTTAAGGTAATATCCCTACAATTTGTTAAAAGCATAACAACTGGCTCCCCCTTTGTATACAATTTACCTGTTCAGAACCCCAGGAATCAAGCTGTTTCTAGCACACCCTGGACCTTCCCAACATTTTTTCCTATTCTTTCTTCACCCCCTTACTTCTCCTGTGTTAACCCCTTCCCATCTGTGATTCACAGCTAAATTTGGTTCTATTAGTCTCTAAACAAAATCACTGTTGCCGTGCAATAGGTCAAATGCATCCCTTGTTAGGCTGGCCTTCATTAATAGCTCCAGGGCTCCAGGGCTTTTCTTTTCCCCTAACGTGTATACATTGCAATTAAACAAAAACAATATGTTCAATGCACTTTGTGTCTGTCAATGTCACATCTTTGTATGATTTCATGCTAGTAAATAGCAATTCTCTGCACTCTGCAGGAGATACTTCCCAGCCTGACCAAACATTCTAAGAGAAACTTGATAATGTGCCTGAATATTTATCTGGTGGGTTATATTGGAAACACAACTTAGGTACCTACATAGACATTGAATATTTCTTAGTAAACAATTCTAATACTGAGAAAGGGAGAGAGGGAGACGATTAAAGGGTAATATACAAAACATGCTTTGACAAATGTTCCCAGAGATCTTATTTGTGCTTATAGTTGCATTACAGATGAATGTGGATGTAACAAGTTGGCCATCTATTGCTGGACAAGATATTAGTGACTGGACAAGTACAATAAGGCACTGGTCACAGTGACTTGAGAAATTCTGTTATATCAGAGTGAAGCAACTTGCACTGTGCTCTTAAACCTGTCTAGTGAGGACACTATCTCCAAAATATTAGCAGAGAGTAAGAAAAGAGCATAAGCAATTCTGAGTTACTACTATTTATACAGTGCCATACATATTCTAAAGCTAGTCAAAGACATTAAACATCAATCCCTTACATTCTGAAGTCCCTATTGCATGCACACACACTTGGGTCAATTTTATCAAGAACCAATTAACTTAAAGTTTTTGGAGGAAACCGCACAAGCACAGAGCGAACATAGAAATTCCTGCTGCAATCAAACATAGGTCACCAGCACTACAAGGCAGCTAACCATTGCATCTGCATGTGATCAAAGGGAATTCTTAGTCTATCAGGCAATGGTCTGTTGGTAGCATTTTGTTTCCATATAAGAGACAATGTTTGGTATGGGGGGGGGGTACTTGTACAAAGTTATAGAGCTCCCCACTTTGAACTTGTTTTTTGGGATGAAATCTTACAGGGTGGTCAGTATGATGGATCTGAAAACATTAGGAAAATGAAGTGGACCTGAGATTGTAGTTGTCTTATTTCAAGCACTGGTTATCAATCAGTCTTCTGTTCATGTTCTATTACTGTCAGCAGTACAATCATGTATTTAAAAATATATTTAATAATAGTATAGTATTTTTCAATACAGGTTTTTCAAGTTAAGTTGAAATCAGGGTTTAGGCAGTGGTTCATTTGTCTTCTACTGCCAACTCCTTACAGCTGGTTCTTCTGGTGAAGGATACAACCAAATGCCCCCATGGTTTTAAACTTATAAACTGGGTAAGGTCATTGTATATTGAACTCTTCTACCTTATATCAAAGGATATGTGATTCCCTATATAAATACAGCAACACTAATCTATTGAAGCAATGGTGCTATTAGTTTTTTTGCAAATAACCCTTCAAGGCTTGCCATATGGGAGGATATTTCCTGGTCCATCAACCTCAGAATTGAACTGTATATGGCACAGTTCTAAAGCAGCATATTAAATAAAGTTGAAGCCGTGTCATCACCGGCTTTCTAGGTATATACCTTGTCTACCTCCAGTTTCCGAAACTTTGTTTTTTTGATTGCCCCTCATTGGATCAATGTATCATAGAAAGTCATTAATATTTTGTACAGCCAATACCATTCCCAACTGAAATAAAGGGGAGCCACAACTATATATGGAATACAACATAAAGAGATTCTGTAAATTTGCAATATAAATAATTTTGTAAACATACAATGTATATTCAACGTTCAAATATATATATATATATATTTCATTTTAGAAGTGTACTCTAACAAGTGTGGGAAAAAAGCATACCAAGATCATTTAATACATTCAAATATTTCTATTGAAAGAAGCTAAAATGATCACATAGTTGTTCCATGTGCAGGCAAGCTGTACTCTCGCAATGTGTTCCACATTTACCACATGGGTTTTACGGCTATTATATGCATATAATACATGCTTTTACATTAAGGTGGCAGATGCATCTTAAAAAATGCTGTCAATGAATATAATGAAAAATATATTAATATTTTTTAATGAATTTGTATATGTAATTTTTTTCTGGTTAGGCACCTTTTATAATAGAGACAAAAGTACAGAACATTTTAGCAAGAGAGAATACACACTAAAAAAAAATATATATATATTTATATATATATATATATATTTATTTATTTAGGACGCAAATCTTGATCATGATGATAACTTCTTTAGGAATGGAAAAAAAAAACACCTTCTGGGTTAAACGGGTTATGCAAGAGCGGAACAAGGCTACCTTACGTCTATCAGCTTTGCAACGACTTATAATATGTCTGTAAATAACAAAACCAAACACATTCTCTCGAGGAATGCCAGGGAAACTAGATACTTCAATGTAAAAGCAGCTAATTTATGGGAAAACACGTAGAAGCTCAATGTTCATCTGTCAACATAATCCTGTTACTGGGGTGGGAAAACAATGGGAAACAATGTTGAGTTGGTCTGTGGGTGAAAGGCTGGATAGTGTATGTGATCAATAAATCCATATGTAGCACACTGAACCACGGACTATCACCATTTGTGTTTGCACAACAGAAAAGAAAGGATTTGGCTTTAACCAGAGGATCAGTTTTCCCAGCAAAGTGTTCAACAGCTGCAAAGGGGCAGCTAATCTTAAAATTAACTTTTAGTATGATGTAAACAATGGAATTGTAAGATAAATTGAATTTAGCCTTCATTTTTAAAACATTGTGGCTTTGCATATAAGTTTGAGAAACCACTACAAATTTCACCAAAATGCATTAAAATCAATAGAAAGGCAAAATTATAGTTTTAAGCTTTGCAATAAAGTATACATTGCCCTACATACATTATTAGAGTAGCTCATTCCCTCTGAATGACCCCATATCCAAATGTTTGTTATCAGAGAAGGCTAATAGGAATAAAACTCTACTTAGACTTTTCTAAAGCATTTGATACTGTACCACACAGAAGGTGGTACTAAACAAGCTTAGCTCATGATTTGCAAACCATTTTATTTTATTTTTTAATGATTCTGTGGTGCTAATAGAATGGTGCATAGCTAATGTGGTGCTGCTATTCAAAAAGAGATCCCATTCTCAGCCTTCTCTATAGGCCAGCAAGTCTAATGTGAACGGTAGTAAAGTTTTTGGTAGTGGTAATAAAGGATAACATGTTTGACTACATTGCAAATCCAAGTACTAGTAGTTTGTGCCAACATAGATTTATGCTTAACAGGTCTTGCCAGACTAATTTAAATGCCTTTTATGAGGAGGTGAGCAGGAACTTTGACTCAGAATGACAGTGGATGTGATCTAATTAGACTTTGCTAAAACATTTGAACACACTTAGGGGCAGATTTACTAAGGGTCGAATTTCGAATGCCAAAGAAATTTGAAATTCAACCAATAGTGGGGGATTAAAAAACATTCGAATTCAAATTTTATTTGCGCAATACTATCGATCGAATGATCGAATAGGGAAAATTTGATCTAATCAATCGAATTCTAATCGAATTTTCAAACGATTTTCAAGCGACCGATCAAATTTTTCTTATTCGATCTTAGGGAATGATCCCAATTTTGATGTGATTTAATGTGAATTTAGTAAATCTGCCCCTTAATGTTAATGGTTACATTAAGTAATGTTGGCTTGGAACATAGTATTTGCACTTCGACAGAGAACTGGCTAAAGTATAGATTATAAAGAGTGGTGGTAAATGGAACATTTTCTAATTGGACCAGTGTTATTAGTGCAGTACTGCAGGGGTCTGTACTTGGTTATTTGCTTTTTAACTTGTTTATTAATGACCTGGAAGTGAGTATTGAGTATGATGTTTCTATTTTTGTTGACGATAATAAATTGTACAAAACTATGTCACGTGCAGGATGCTGCCATTTTTAGAGTGATTTGACTAAACTGGAAAACTGAGCAGCAGTTCAGTGTTAATGAAAGTTTATGCACTTTGACAGAAATAATATAAATGCAAGTTATACACTAAATGGCAATGAGTTGAGGGGTTTCCCTAATAAAGAAGGATTTTTGTAGATAGCAAGTTATTTAATTCCAGGCAGTGTCATTCTGTGACCAAAGCAAGTAAAGCATAAAAGGGTCCAGCAACCACTGCATAAATAGGGTATTAACGCAAGGGATGAAATTATAGTTTTTAGGTGCCAGTTAAGGCCTCACCTTAAGTATGCAGTGCAGTTTCGGGCTTCAGTTCTTAAGAAAGATATTAATAAGCTAGAGAGAGTGCAAAGACTTGCAACTAAACTCTTTAAAGACATGGAATGGATTTAAATTATGAGGGTGTATTATAAAGGTTGGAGTTGTTCGTTATGTAAATAAGACACTTGGGAGGGGACATGATTACTCTTTACAAGTACATTTGAGGCATTATAGACAGATAGTTAAGAATTCTGCCCACTGCATGTTAGATTCTGCATGAGCTTTTAAGCACTCCTTCTTGCCCTGATATATCTCATATTTCAAAAAAGTTTAGAAGAATGTAAATTCCGGCCCAATCTTAATTTAATGATTTAGTGATTTTAAAAAACTGTATTTAATATAAACTCAAGTAATAGGAATTGGGATGAAAAGACTATAACTTATTATAATAATAATATGAGTATGAGAACAGGAGTTGTTTCACTTTTGTGTGTTTTCTGTTTTGTTACCATGATTTATTAACCTGTGCCCTTCATTAATCTGCCTCCAGGCAATGTTAGCAAAGACTGGGACCTGTTTCCTGGTTACTTGATACAAGGCAAATGTATGTAAACAGAAAGAAAGAAAGAATACACTTCTCCCCCCAATCAGCATACAAACAGAGTTAGGTGAACAATACAATTTTAGACTTTAATTTATATTCATGGGACAAAAAAATTATTGGCGATGCTGTAGGCACATCAAAGGTATGAGTCTTTTTGTATTAGCTCCAGTGTTTGTATTCATGTGTGGATTACAAGAAGTGTTATTTAGTAGATCTAGTCCAGCTACAAATTCAGATGCAGAGCTAAATCTAATGATGGGGGTAGGAGCATACAGCAGCTCTCTATCTAGCAGGGTCAAATGGGATTGCATTTCTTTGTAGCTGTGATTCCTTAGGACTAGCTTGCTCTTGTTATTAGTGCCTAAAGAGGGTTAGTTTCACTGGGAAGCTATGCTTGAGGGAAGCAGGGGGTGGTCTGCTAGACAAGCCACCTGGACATTACATATGATGTCAAATAGATGGAGTCATATTGATTGCTTGAAAAAGCACCACTAATGACTTGTCATTTGTTTTGTTCAAGGCTCCTA
>CM044445.1:104180682-104226318 GCA_024363595.1 Xenopus borealis
ATGCTTAAAAAAACTTGAATGTACAAAATGTATTAAGCACAATTGTAAATCTTGAATGTAAAATGTTGCCATATAAAAGCTGAACAGTTCATGTAGAAGTCAATCAGAGATGTCTAATATTTTGACCCATTTAAAATAATGAATAGAGTAAATTTTTTAATTATTCCAATTTTTTTCAAAACAATTTTCTATTGTATTTTTAAATAAATAAATAAGTAAGCATTCATATTTTTTTTAAAAATTAGAGTTCAAAATAGAAAAAACTTCAAACATTACATAAACTCAAATGTTGATAAATAAGCACATTAGTATTTTGGCTTGATCAAGACATATTGTAAAACCTGGGTAGTTGCCTATCTAAAAAATTTGTTCATGTTTAGAATTTACTGTAGAAGGTAACAGTTTACATTTTGTTAAAAATATTAAGTATATTTGAGTCTACAAATTTAATTTTGTGAAAATCTCAAACAGGAAGCATATGATATAATGGGGCACCTCCCTGGGCACTGTGTCAATCCATGAAAGCCCAGGCACTGGCTTCGATTCTGGGACCCTGGCTGGTTTGTTTTGTAGGGGTAGAATGGATTGCCAAAGTGCAATAATCACTTACACAGTGTTCCTCCAAGTGCGGGACTATATTACCAATTCCTTTATGCAACACAATCTTGTTCCTTGTAATGCGAAAAAAGATAGATTCCATGAAGGAATTTCCATGGAGCTGACACATTTCTGATTGCCCATGAAAATGCTGGACAGGTGGTTCTCCTCGCTGACACAAAAGACAGAATGTGTGTTTCCAGCTCATTCCCGTGGTTATTAGCACCATGGCAAAATAGCTCCAGATTGTGGAATATTTTACTTAAAATCTCTGGAATTTTTTACTTCCTATTCAAGCACACTGGGCATTGCTTAGTGTATTAAAGGGGACTTCCACCCAAAAAGTGTTTTTGTATAAAGGAAATTCTATTTACTTGAATCTGATAGTTTTACATTTATTAGTGTTGTAGTGTTGTAGTAGTAGTTGAGAGCAGTATCTGCCTGGATGTTTATATTTTTGCATTTCTTGTCCTGGTTGCTGAAACAATATATCATATGCCAGCTGATTAAGAGATCTGGAGGAAAACTGAATTTGGCTACAGTAGGGGTCACTTATGAAGACCCTGGTCAGGAGTGCAACAGTGCACCCCCTAAAGGAAAACTATACCCCCCGATCAATGTAGGTCTCTATAAAAAGATATTGCATAAAACAACTCATATTTAAAATCCTTCTTCATGTAAATAAACCATTTTCATAATAATATACTTTTTTAGTAGCATGTACCATTGGGTCATACTAAATAGGAAATTGCCATTTTAAAAAATAAGGACAGCCTCCTGGGATCATATGATTCAATGGTGCACACAAACATACCAAACAAACTATAAAGTTACAGATGAAGCCACTTTGGATTTGACACAGAAAAACTTAACTCATCTATCCCATTTATCCCACTTAGCACAGAATATTGTGCCACAGCATCCCATCCAATTAAAGAGTTCACCATTGAAAACAATGGGGCTTTGGTATGCTAATGAAAAGGTTAAATGCATTAAATGAGTTGATAACTTTAGATAACACAGTTTCTTCAATTAACCCTGAGTTATGACGCATTTAACTCACAAATCCCAGTGGCTGCATCTGTAGGTCACATGAGCCAATTAACAGACAGCGTTGTGTCTTTTGCTTCCACACTTCTTACTGTTACAGTTAGAGTTGAAAAATTGGTCAGGTGATCTGAGGCAGCACACAGGCCATCACGAAATGGTGGTTCAAGGCAAGAGATGTAAAAGGGCAATATTTACTTAAATATGTATTGCAGTTTGATAAGATTCTTTAATATGTCCCTTAATTTGATATAAACTATCTGTTTCTCAAGTATTCATTTTGGGGGTATAGTTTTCCTTTAATGTTTATGCAGACAGCACTGGTGCAAGGTGTCAGGACTTGAACTAGAGGTAGGCAGAAGAGACCCATGCCTAGAGTGAAACAGTAGGGGGGCACTAGGCATGTACCTTTTCCCTTGCCCCCCTCACAGTCCTATAGTCATTGTTCCCTTCCTGTGCTGCAATGCAAGATGACTGGCACGGTTACCTAGAGCACCTGGCTGGCTTAGCCTGGCACTGCAAAGTACAGAGCATAAGATTGGTGGGCAAAGGCCAGCTCTGGCATTACCCCTTGCCATAAGGTAGCCCATTTGTGGACTTCATCAGGCTTGTGTTAAAGGGCCGAAACGTTGAAATAAAGACACTTATTTTTTGTTTATAAAAGACCTGTGAGTGCAGTTTCTATTTGATGCATAAATTTAAACTTGGTTTAATTTACTATTAGAAGTCCTATGGCTAGTCAGATAAACATATGACTTACTGTGCCTTGTTATTGGAGTGTGTACTTGCCTTTGCACATTGAACCCTATTTTAAAATTTCTTTTTTTGTGAATGCCAGTGAGCATGCACAGTAAAGTGAAAAGTTGTCTTTTCACTCTTCTCTCTTAGCACCTGGATCAGAACAACAGAAGTGGGTGCAGAATAAGTAGAAGATGGCAGAGCTTCTACTGTACTACAGTGCACTTTTCAGAAAAGATGAACGCCAGGCCAGGGTATCCACAAGGAAATTGTTAGTAATTTTTCTGTATTTCTCCTTTAAACTGAATTCCTCTTCATTTATTATTATTATATTATTAGGGATGCTCAGAATCAGAAAATAGATCATGTCTGAATACACAGCTTCTGTGGTTGTGCAACATTTATATATAACCAGGGTCGGACTGGGGCTGCTGCCCCAGGGCCCCCCTCTGCCCCCCCCGCTGCACCATTGCACAGCATGTATGTACATGTGTGTGCCAGTGCTCTGCATGTGTGCACATGCATGAGTCAAACCTTGTATATGACACCCCAGTTTGCTTATTGAAGCAGGGGGACACAGGTGTTACTGTCACCCTCAGAGGTAGCAGTATCTCCAGGACTTGCACAGTGGCCTGTGTCAGTAAGCAGCTAACCTTCCTTCACACTACTTTAGCTCTGCAATAATCTTCTGCAACCTCATCTAATTCTGTTCCTTCTGGCTGGTCAAATAACCAGGGTTCAATGTCTCCTTTATTATTATTATTATTATTATTATTATTAATAATAATAATAATAATAATAATAAGGAATAATCATGGTGGAGCTCACCAGTCTGTGTGGCATTGTGTCTCCTTCAGGCAGCTGCACTCATGAGACTTCTGTAACATCATACCTCACTGAATCCTAAACAGTAACACTCCAATACTGCGATAACCCAGAAACTATTCAGAGATCACTGGCACAGAAGCTTACGTGTCTCATGCCTTAGTGAACTGGAACTACTCAGAGCTATTGCTGGTTTACTAAGGCACGAAACGTATAAGCTTGTATTGCACAGTCACTGCCTCTTAACATCACTATGTGTGCCTGAAGTCCTCATGTACTGAGCAGTCTCCGTGAAGTCTGGCTCTGGGTTAGAGCAATATCGGAATGTTTAATGTCTCCTGGGCAACATCTGCCCCCCTTAAACTGATATTAGTTGCCTATCAAGGTGTAAATAAAAGAGATCATTGTTATTGTGTGTGGAAGCGATACCATACAGCAGTTTTTTGCAGTATATTGGCCTTGGAGAGGCCTGCAATGCATTATCTGGCAGCGGCTGCTTGACTCATTTGTTTCAGTGAATCACTTAGGCAAGTAGCAAGAGACATTTCAAACAACAGGCCTGGGGTTTTGAAAGACTTTGCAAATGGAACTTAACCAATTCCACGTACCCGTCTTGAAAAATTGCTAGACACCGGGAGGCAAGCCAATGTGTTTTAAATAACAGGAAACCAAGTAATCCTCAACCGTTTTATCAATACGTTTTCTCAAGCTGGATCCAAGTAGCTCACTTCATCATTTTATCTGGTGAGCTCAAATATGTAGAGTCAAAACCTGTGATTACAGTAAAAATTATATATGTATTTTATATGTGAGACACTTACATAGAGATGTTCTCTAATGTAAGTGCAAATTTGTACCATTATACAGTAACTAGCTGGCCAACTATTTCAAAGTCAATGTCGATCTGGCTAATGTTTAATGTTAATGAATTTGCCATGATCTATTTTTGGGGATACCATGATAAAGCAATGGTCAGCTGATGTGATGGCAGTAGCATAACTATGGAGGGTCTGCTTCCTCTATAGCTAATTTAAAAAAAAACCTCCCCCAGCCTCTTATGCAAGTTGGGTGGGAGAGGGTGGGATGGAGGCAAGACATGGGTGGGTATAGGCGGGACATGGGTGGATGGAGGCAGGACATGAAGTGGGCGGGAGGATGGGACTTGGGGTGTGCTGGACCCTTATTTTGCAGGGGGGCCTGGCACACTATAGTTACGACTCTGTGGCTTTATTAGTGATGTTGGTGAAATTGCTTGATGTGGTCACTTATTATTAAAAATTTCCAAGGAAGCAAAGTAAGACAAAAGAGAGCCTATATTTTCCTAGACATGAGCCCACCCTAAAACAAATGTGTTATGAGCTTCAAAAAAAAAATGTATTAAACAGTTACAACTTTTAAACATAATCCCATCTTAAAATATGAAAAAATTACAGTGGTTTGTCTCTTTTTATGACTTTTTGGCATACACAATATGATGTCCATCAAGGTAAACCCCTCCAAACGAAAACCCAGCATCCATACACACACACGCCTCCCTACCTAAACATAAATCATATATACCCATATCTATACTAACTATAGATTTTATTATCACAATGGCCTTTGATATTAGTCTGTCCAAGAAATCATCCCAGGCTTTTAAAGGCATTAACAGAATCAGCTGGCAATGCATTCCACAACCTCACTGTCCTCACTGTGAAGAACCACCTACGTTGTTTCAAATGAAAGTCCTTTTCTTCTTATCTGAAGGGGTGGCCTCTGGTACGGTGATCCTCTTTATGGGTAAAAAGGTCCACTTCTATTTGTCTATAATGTATGAAAACAACACCAACATTGACAGTCTACCCTCATAATTTAAGTCTTCCATCCCACCAACCAGTTTAACTGCACGTCTCTTCACTCTCTCCAGTTCATTTATATCCCTTGTGAGGCAACTTTTGGTGACTTTTGAAATCAAATCACCACAAGGGCGATTTTTCATTTTAGCTGGCAGAAGGCAGGGGGATAGACAGTTCATGTAGATTGTTGCCACAAAGAAGAGGCGATTAGTCACCAGGCAACTAAATCTCCCCGAATCTGCCTGGGTGCCCCTGCCCTTAAGGACTGGTGTCCAAAACTGCACTGCATACTCCAAGTGAGGCCTTGCCAGGGACCTATAAAGAGGTATAATTATGTTTTTATCCCATGAGTTAAAGCCCTTTTTTATGTAAGACAGAACTTTATTTGCTTTAGTAGCCACAGAATGACACTGCCCAGAATTAGACAACTTGTTATCTACAAAAAACCACTAGACCCTTCACATTTAAGGAAACTCCCAACACGCTGCCATTTAGTGTATAACTTGCATTATGTTATTCTTACCAAAGTGCATTACTTTGCATTTATCAACAGTGAACCTCATTTTCCAGTTTGCTGCCCAGTTTCCCAACAAGAGAAATCACTCTGCAAAGTGGCAGCATCCTGCATGGAACCTATAGTTCTGCACAATTTAGTATCATCTGCAAAAATAGAAACCGTACTTTCAATGCCCACATACAGGTCATTAATAAACAAGGTGAAAAGCAAGGGGCCCAGTAGAGAGCCCTGCGGTACCCCACTAACAACACTGGTCCAATTAGAAAATGTTCCATTTACCACCACTCTTTGTAGTCTATCTTTTCGCCGGTTCTCTATCCAGTTCCAAATACTATATTCCTGGCTATCATTCCTTAATTTAACCAGTAACCTTCTGTGTGGCACTATATCAAATGCTTTAGCAAAGTCTAAGTAAATCACATCCACTGCCAACCCAGAATCGAGGTCCCTGCTTACCTTCTCATAAAAAGAAATTAAGTCAGTCTGGCAAGATCTATTACACATAAAACCATGCTGGCACAAGCTCACGGTATTATGATTTGCTATGAAATCCCTGTATCTTATTGTTTATTAACCCTTTGAAAAGCTTTCCTACCTCTGACATCAGACTAACTGGCCTATAGTTTTGAGGCTGAGAATGGGATCCCTTTTTGAATAGCAGGACCACATTAACAATACGCCAGTCTCTTGGCACCATGCCAGACCTCAATGAATCTTGAAAAATTAAGTAAAGAGGTTTGGCAATCACAGGGCTAAGCTTTCTTAGCCTAGGATGTAAACCATCTGGTCCCTGACCTTTTTTTATCTTATCTTATGTTATAGTCTCTTGAATTTCTTCATGTGTGAACCATGCTGAGATTGCTGAGGATGTAGCTTCACCTTATCCATTCACCAGGTTATACAGGTTCTATCAAAAAGTGTAATGTAATGGAAAATTCACACTTTGATGAATTTAGAAAGTAACAATTGTTCGCCTGAGTGAATATTCGCCTGGTGAAAGATCGCAAAACTTCGCTAGCACTGTGATCTTTGCTAGCAAATTTTCCTCTACACCTTTTAGTAAATTAGCAATGTCCCTGCCAATTGTCTTCTTGGCAGTTAATCTGCCCCTTTGTGCCATCAGTTCTCCATGAAGCAGATGGGGCATCCAACCTGTGGCTCTACAGCTGAACTCCAATTCTGGAAAGTTCTCAGCTTTGGGCAATATGGAACACAGTGGGGGTTAACTCCAGCATTTTGCTGTCATTTGTCTTTGAATAGGAGAAAGAGTTACTGCAGCGCTCAGCTCTTTTTCTTCCCCCCTACTTCTAAAGGATATAAACAGGAAATTGCTAAGCAAAAGCAGGTGGTGTGTGCTGGCTGCTGAACCAAAGCAGGAAATAGCCGAGTGGCTGAATGGATTTAAAGGAATGCTATCCCTCCTCTTCCCCTGAGCATTTAGATGACTGTTATCCTCACTCCCTCCAGCTCTTTTTACCTCCTCCCACGCTCAGCCCTCAGGACAAGATCTTTCTAAACTGCCAACACCTTCTCATTCAGCTGCTCTCTCCCTTCACCCCTTTCTCATATGTCACTCTGACAGCCATCAGGGGGCAAAAGAAAATAAGGAAGGAGAGAATGAGGGGAAGAAGAAAAAAAAAACGAATTAAAAAAATCACTCGAATGATGACTAATGTGTTATTTGTGCCAGAACTACCCCCCCACAGCACACAGCGTTTGTAGCGGTGATACAGCCTGGTACCTGCGTAGCTGGAGGGATTGGAATTTAATATTTTACAACAAGGATGGGTTGCAATCTGGATTATTGGCCCTAAAGCAATGTTTAACTCCTTTCTTCCTTGAATGAACTGTAATTCTATTCTTTGGGATGGACTTTTTACAGTTCTATTCTGCAGATCATATAACAGCTCAGAACACTGTGGCCTAAAAGGGCAGTGTCACAGAGGAAGAGCTTTCTTTATTAGAGTTTTACATTGTAATTTTATTAGAGGATTATATATATTTAGAGAAAAAAGAAAATAATCATCATTATTATTGACATTATTATTAACATGTATTTATATAGCACCAACATATTGTTTAGCTCCTTATTGTAATTGCAGTTACACAGCACTTTATTAAATCATTGAAAGATATTCTTATAATTCATTGTAAACAAAGTGAAGTTTTGAGTGCACATGTACATCCACAAGTGCACTGAGCAATGCGCAAATGTGAGCAAAATCGCCATTTTCTCCACACAATGCAGAGTTTTTCCTTAAAATTAAGGTGTCCTTATGGTCAGTCAGTACTCTTGATGCAATATTGCTGTGCCTCCAGCGATTACATCTAATTCACCAAAACCAAAGCAACTTTGTAGCAAAATAGGTGCAATTGCACCAAATATTTTTAAATCTGTCTGGTGGTCCTTTCTGGTGTCCGTTGGCATCAGTTTCAGTGCTCAGCATACCAGTGACATGGGCACCCTGTACTTTTGGTGCAACTAAACCGAGATCGACACATGGCTCTGAGATAACCCTTGAGATGCAGCCTGATCCATAGGTGTTCAGTTCAGAACAGAAAACAGAAAGACTGAGCAGCATTGAGGACAACTATGCAGAAGCATATGGTGCACCATTTTAAAGCAGATACCTTAAATAAAAGTGACATTATGCACAACTGACTGTGTGGAAAGTGCGGAGGCACTCGTGGAAATTCATAACCCCAACATTCTGCTTATTTGGAATCTTTATCAAAGTAACAGATCTTTACCCAATTTGGCCATCAACATGGTGGGCCAAACTGGGATGATCTGAGGCAAAGTGAAGAAGAAGCAAAATTTGTGACCATAAGGCATATAGTCTACGTGTTCTAGTGTTTATGAATCATATCTCCGAAGGAGGATATTTATTATTTAAAAAACACCAGACCTTTTGTTCTGCAGGGTTTTTTTTTTCAAGCCATGGATATATTTTATCTGCGGTTAAGTAGTTCAACAGAAATGAGCTCTCCAGAACTGAGCTCTCCAGAACTGAGCTCTCCAGAACTGACAACAGTGCACACCAGTTCCTACATTATTAAAAAATACATTGAAAAACAGGTGCATCTTATTTAAGAAAAATTACTATGCTACTATAGTTTAAAGGATACCAAACAACGATGTTGCTGATCGTACCTCAAAGAAAAATGAGAGGAGAAAAAAACAAGAAGTGTAGCGTTCTTTGGTATAATTACACCCAATGTGAAAACATTCATACACTATCCATGTGTTGTTTTTGATATATAAAGTGGTTTTATGCATGTGAGTTTATGCATGTGAGTTATTTTACTCATACATATTTAAACACCATCAAATTAAAGTGCATTTATGTTAAAAAAGGTGGGAGACTTTTCCAAGTAATCTGGGAGTACCCACACAGGTTAAATCACCGGCTGCTTGAAGTCAGTCATACTGACAAACGTTCAAATTCTGAAAATTGCATATTTGGCTGTTGTGTGAATCCTTCCTTGCTGACAGAGAATAAGAGTGGCATGTGCAGACTGTGTATTTAAAATAACTTTAATAACTGTTTTGCACTTACAATAAAAATTCCTTTTAAAACGCCTTAAGAACAATTTCAATCTTGTAGAGATCCAGGATCCTAGTGCAGTCTTTTACAGCTTGCGCCACTTCACCCCATAGCAGACAAAAGCCGCTCGTGCAGCGTTCTCCAGGTTCCTCAGCGCATGTGCATAAAATTCGCTTGATCGTCACCTGACGCGTTTCACCTAGGCAGGCTTCCTTCTTCTGCTCACTCTTTAATGTCTGCACAGATTGAATAATAATAACCCCCCCAAAAAAAAAAAAATATATATATATATATATATATTACAATCCTAGCGAGTAGGGAGAAAGACTATGGGGCAAATTCACTAAGATGCCAAAATCGCTAGCGTTGGTTTCGCTAGCGTTCGCCACACTTCGCCAGGCGAATTTTCACCAGCACTACGCAAATTCACTAAGATGCGAATTTGCGCTCAGGGCGGCAAATGTTAGCGAAGTATCGCTACCGTTCGCCAGGCAGAGCGCAGTTACGCTAGCGATGCCTAATTTGCATACGGAGGGAACTTAAGTGTAAAATAGAAGTATATGTTACAGCCACTACATTCCACTACACAAGCCCAGGAAACCTTAAATAAATTAAACAAAGTTGTCCTATTGCCCTACATGTGCCCCCTGTAGTTGAGTTGCCATATGTTAGGAAATGTAGGGCGAAGGAGGGTAACCCCCCAAAAAAAATATCGATCTTTTTCAGCCTATCCCCCTCCTATGCTAAAATATGCCAGCGTTTTTCTGGGACTTTTGACATTTGACATTTTTTTTTTCAACCTCCTATCTATTGTATTGAACTTCGCCTGGTCTGACCAGGCAAGTAACGTCTAGCGTAAGTGCTGACGTTGAGGAAAATGTTCATCTTAGTGAATTTGCAAAGTTACGGCTTAAGGGTGCAAAGTTGCACAAGTCTATCTACTTCGCTAGCAAAAATTCGCCCATGTTAGTGAATTTGCGAAGTTGCAAATGACGTCATGCTGGTGAATCTGCCCCTATGATTCCAAATCATACCTATATGTTGTTAGCTGAAGCTAGAAAAGCTCATAGATTAAAGTCTATATTTAAACCATTGGGGGATAATGTCTTTAATGTATGTATCCACCAGCTTTCTTGTTTTAGGGTAATATTTGTTAGATCACCCCCCTCTCCAATGTGGTTTGACTTTCTCTATGCCAAACCTATTTAGCCCTCTTGCTGGGTTTCTGTAAACTCAAAAAATGTTGAGTTTTATGCCATGCCCAGGATATTTTATCCTTCGTATGGCATTGTTTTATTATTAAAAATGGTAAAAAACATAATTTTTATTTTGGTCACAAGTGGACCTAAAAAGAAGGAAATGAGTAGCTATTGCTTTCACATCTGCTAATGCCTCATATACAAGTGTCATATGCAAATTATTATTTTTTTGTCTAGATAGGGGTCCCCAACCTTTTTAACTCACTAGCCACATTAAAATATAAAAAGTTGGGGAGTTGGGGAGCAACACATGCATGAAAAAAGTTACCGGGGGTGCCCAATATGGGCTGTGATTGGATATTGGTAGCCCCTGGGTGGACTGGTAGCCTACAGGAGGCTCTGTGTGGCAGTACCTTGCCTCCAAGCCAGGAATTAAAAAATAAGCACCGGGTTTGAGGCAACCGGGAGCGACATCCAAGAGATTGGTGAACAACATGTTGCCCATGAGCCACTGGTTGGGGATTACTGGTCTAGATCAACTGCATGAAGGTTTGTTGAGACAGCCATACATGTCCAGTTAGTTGGGAGGTATCTCCAAGGTTAATCAAGCTGTCTGTTCAGAAATGTGAATACATGGAAATTACCTTTTTTTGTTACATGACACAAATAATGCCCAACTGTCTTACTTTCATGCTATGGTCCCAAATTAAGGAGTTGGCCTGATCTAAAAGTGGGTGAGGTTTTGGTGAATCAGGAAGTAACCTAAAATCTACAAATTTATGAAATACTTTAAATATTAGGATGAATATTATTGGTGATATTGTTGCAAGCTAGTATATAAAGTATATGAAAATATGTAAGATGATATAATCAGAAATCAGGAAAGTAATCTGTACCATTAGCTGAATGGTCTTTTTCATTTTCAGTATAATGCAAACAACATCTCCATCCCTCCAGCTGGAGTTCCCTTCAGTTTCAAAGATGTGCTAATTATTGTTACAATTTTAACAGATATAACTGTGAATCATATTATGTGCAGTAAGACTACAGGAGTATTACATTACAATAAATACTACACTACATATGGTTTGTGCATCTTATTTCAGTTCCACCCTAGAGTGCAATGCCTAATGACTTGATCACACGACACTTTAGAAAAGAAAAAAACAGATATATAAGGTAACCCCTTCTTTCCCTTAGGGGCCAAAAAACGTATAGCAGCCATATCTAGCCTAGGGGGTTATGGGTTTTCTTCTGAAACATGAAGATAAGAGGTTGTGGGAAACTTTTGATGAAGGTAGGATGTTGTTTACACGAGCTATAAAAAAAACAGGCAGAGAAAAGCTGTGGCTAGAGGCTATTTATCGCTTTGTTTTTTCCAGCTGACACTAAAGACCTCTTGTGTATATGTTTTAGCAAAAGTAATTGATAAAAAAGAGACAATGGAAATAAATAGATTAGCACAAAGGACATCTTTTGTTCCAAAATTTAAAAAAAAAATATATAGCTTATCTCTGTCCGCTCTTTGTTTCCATTTGACCCACAGTTCAAGGATATCTCAGAAAGGATCCTAAAAGAATCCTTAAGTGCCAGATCCTCTACCATTTCTTGTATTGCAGTACTTAAAGACAGACATAATAAAATAATCGTCATACAAAGAAGTCTTTTGACACATTAAAAGCCTTTACAATCTTTTAGATGGCACTATTTGACCTATGTGCCTCCAGTTAGACAATTGGACATGGCTCCTTTCACATACTCCATATACTGACTGAGGGTGAGGGTTACATGAGGGATATTCAGGTAAAGCAGTGACTAAGGATTTAATCAAGGGAGTAAATATTGAGCAGTGGTCCCCAGACTGGGTGCTGAGACTGAAGGCCAGAAAGGGTGACATTTAGATGAAAGCCTATTTCTTCTGCTAGATACACCTGAAAGCATATCATGAAGGTCAGCTGAGGCAAAATTTGGGGTGAAAGCTTGTCTTAAGATGGTCATATACAGAGAGCTCCGGTCATTTGGCAATGTCGCCAAATGAGCAATGTCTCCCCAATATGCCCACATAATAATGGGCTCATCCAATCATGGGCCCTAGAGCCTAACGATCCAATTATAATGTATTGCACATGGGCAGTCATCAACGAACAGATGCAGTCTGCATCTGATGGTATTTTTAGCCCTGCTCAATTGACATCTAGTCAGCTTTCAGCCAGATATCAATCGGTGAAGACCATCAGAGGGCCCAACACACAGGCCAACATGGTCTGTCGGCAGCTTTTATTGGCCTGTGTATGGCAAGCTTTAAATATTTAATGAACTGTGGCTGAATTACTGATACACCAGTAATTTCCTATACAAAATCTGTAACCTCATTATGAGCTAGGACAGGCTCTGACCAAAGGCTGTATAACCAAAGTGATCTTTGACAGAACTACTTTCACAACTACTGATATAGAGGAAGCAGACCATGCAACTGCTGGTACGTATACAAGGCACTGACTGAACAATTGCTTAATTAACTACAGGGCTGCACAGTATGCTGGTGCTGTAAAATTCATGTTATTATTATTAATACCTTACATTCACCAACTCATCAAAATCGCTGGAACAGCTATAAATCAGGTCAACACTATCACATTCCTGGGCATTACTATCACCAGAGAACTGGAGTGACAACTATAAGGAAGAAGGTCCATCTGAGGAGTACTACCTCATTAGAATTAAACGAGGAGCATTCATCACTTAGTACAGGTCTGCGACTGCGAGTATAGTTAGCATTGATGCTGAATAAGAAAAGAATTGAAGCTTTTCAAAAAGAAGGAACGGATTCAGGAATCATTTCTCAACAACAAGGAACAGATTCAAGAACAATTCTCCAAAACAATCCCTACAAATTAACCACTGTATCAACTGATAACTAGTGCCTTTTGAAAACTAGTTTTCAAAGACGACATTTTGAATATGCATTGTACATTACACGTTACAGTTAAATAATATTTTCTTCAAAGGACCGGTAACATGAAACTTTAAAAAAAAAAAATTAGTTAGTATACACTGAAAAAAAAAACACCAAGACAAATTAAACTTTAAAATCACAAAGTCTTTATTAAGAAAACACTTACCAAAACTCCGCTTGTGCTCCTCTTCAGAAAAGGTGATCAGGCAATCCTTTGTGCGATGCTCGATTTCTCCTCCCTGTCTTCCTAATAGGAGATACCCAGGGAGGTCTCTGCACAATGGATCGTTGCCCTGATGCCTTTTCTGAAGAGGAGCACAAGCAGAGTAAGTTATTTCTTAATAAAGGCTTTGCGATTTTAAAGTTTAATGTGTCTTGGTGTTTTTTTTTTCAATGTATACTAACAAATAAAAAAAAAAAAGCAAAATCATCTCTATCTTTAGCAGGCAGATATGGCATTTCCTCCAGCAAATAGAATAGGTCACAGGCCAAGCAGTCATATCGTGCAAAAGCATATTAATCACAGCGGCATGATATCTGATTCAAGATAAGTGTCACCTCATGCTGTGTTTTTATGCAGATTACTTACTGGCCCATGTAAACATATCAGTGTCTGATGAATTAGACTCATAGAATAACAAAAGCATGATGTGATATGAATCTCGTATGAGAAAATATCCCCATGATGGATGAATAGGTTCTAGGGTGCTGCTTAAGCTCAAGAAAGCACAGGACATTTCAGTAAGACGTGGAAGAATGTAAAATGTAATGTTATACGTTTGATCGACTGGATTGCACAGAAGCCATAAAGCAAATATATTGTAAAAACATAGGAAATCACAGGGGATTGGCCTATCATTAATCTGCTTCCTTTGCTTGAAAACAAAAGAAAGCAAACTGAGTGACATTTTGAAAAGCACCAATTTACTGTATCCATTCTTTTCATTTGGGCTTGCTGGTAAAGAAACTTATGAAATAGATGCTATACCTTGCCCCTTTAATATTACCATAGAGATACTGATATTATATATATATATATATATATATTTATATTTATATATGATAACATCATCAGTAATAATGTCTATGAAATCCTTAGACAGACCTATAAGGGTTCATTTACAGATGCAAAACAATGGCCTTTGATTTTCATTCCAAAAGCGCTTACATTTGGGGCCCTACAGAATATTTAAAAAAAAACATTGGTGGCCGGGGCCTATACAGTGTTAAAAAAACATATTGTTGTTCAGCAGAACTTACCTTAAGTTCCTTTCGGGGCTTAGAGTCTTTGCGCAGCTTCAGGACTTCAACAGGTCTTTTCTTGGCTTTGGGTCTTTTTGTGGCTTCAGCTCCATTCGCAGCTTCGGGTCTTTTCATGGCTTCGACTCCATTTGCAGCTTTGGGTCTTTTCATAGCTTCAGGTCCTTGGGACTTCAGCATCATGCAGTGTTGAGGGGGCCCCCCATTAGCCCTGGGCCTGGTACAAATGTACTCCTGTGCCCCCCCCCCGCATGGCGGCCCTTTATACAGCACATTTGCACCTAACGTACCTAGTTCAGGCATCACTCTCATGTCAAACCCTAGAAATGGTGCCTTCCACAAAATTGGAATTTGAAGAACAATCACTGTATGGTTGTAAAAAAACATTGTAAAAAAAATTGCACTTTGCAAACATAAAATGAGCCCTCAGATCTCAAGTGCATCTAATCTAATTGTGTGAAAATCTCAGGGAATTATATATATTGCTATTGGGTTTGCATTTTTTTAACTGGGCAGTTTAGGTAGCAGATCAAACATCCACATGTTTGAAACATTATGGGGTTATTTAGCAAAGGTCAAGTTTGGGAGATTTTTTCAACCTCAAATAAACTCACAACTCAAATGTTTTCTTATTTTTGAAAAATCTCGAATGTGAACAATGTGAATGAATGCGATTGGGGGGGGAAATGGAATACTCAAATTGATAGCGCTATCGGCGAAAAAAAACTTGATTGAGTTTTCGAGCAATCAGGGGAAGGAGTGCATCGAATGAGCAAAGGAGGAGGGCAGGCGAGGATCAGGTATGGATTGGCAGGGCCCACAAAGTTGTTTTTTAGGTGACCTGTCAACCTGTTCATAGGTGAGAATACAGTACTCCGATAAATATGCCCCTAAGAATACTATGCATTTGAATGCATTGAAGAACTGGAGCTCTATATGTTAGCAAAATAACAGAAGATAAATACAAAATATAGTATTTGGCCTATAAACACTACAGGCAAATTGAAAAAAAAGAATCTTTCCAAATGTATTTTGAGTGTAGTTATTGCACTATTAAATAATACTTTACATGCCTACAGGTCATCAAATTGCTTTTTGCTGTGATCAGCCACAGATCTGTATGCACTTCACAATAGAGGATATGACTATTGCACCCATGTGGCCTATTACTGAGTGTTATCTGACATTTTCTAGTTATCACTGTTTATATCTCATGGGAGAGAAATAATGAACTGATGTCCATTGTGCACATTCATATGATGATACATGGTACCAGGTAATGATGGTTTTAAACAATTCTACCATTCTTTGGGGAGGTGTAAATTGTAAGTGCTGATAAACATATATGCTATAACAAACCATACGTCTAATTAATTGACATAGCTAGTCACGACTGCTAACTTTGAGTTCCTTTTGAGATCAAACCCTTGTAGGTGAGTTATGAGCACAACAACTATATTCATTTTACACAATATAGAACAGCACTTTGCTTTTTTAACACAGTTATTCTGCACAAAAGTATATTTATCTTGTTCTGTAACTAACTAAAATATGCCTGATGTTTGCACACTGTTAGGGTAATGTAATAAAAGTCAGAAAGAGCAAACCAGTTTGCACAAATAAGAAAAAATATTTTTGCAATGTAATACTCTTCCTTAAACTGTTTTTGAATTTTTAAGAAGCGCTTGAAGGTGTTGTAATCTTTTGGAGCAAACAGGACTTTTTCAGTAAGAAGCTTTAGTACATTCATTGCGCACTGGACCAAACTATAAAATTAGCAAACTTTCTGCCCCTGTCGGAAGTGGTTGCTAAATAATTTTAATATACAGTACCAAAAGAAATATTACATTTTCAAAAATTAAAATTTGTTTGCACAGAGGCATAACTTTTTGCATTGCAAATATTTGTTTCCATTACTGACTTTTATTACATTCCCACATTTGACTTCAAAACAGACTAAGGAACAACATTCTGAAACATGCATTACCATGATGCTCTTCTCAGCATCCATGGGACTAGGTTTATTTGGACTCTTCTTCTGCTTCCCAATAAAGTCATTGCAAGAAAAATACCAATTGGCTTTAAAGCATTTGGACAAAAAGTTGTCAAGACAAAAAAGTCAGCATTTGATTTTTTTTTTTGCCTACTTTATTCTACCCCGCTGCTTCATACACACTTCCCTCGCCACTTTCTCTTCACTTTTTATTTTTTTTCCATCTTAGTTCTTTTGTCTCTCCATTGCAATTGCTCCATCCTCTTCTGGTCAATCTATTTCAATGCCATCCTCTTATTTTTGCATTTAGGCCTTTCATCTCTTTTACTATACGCTAGATGTATTTGGACTGTTGCTTTCCTTCCCAAAAAAAGTCACTGCAAGGAAAAAAAACATCCATTGGCTTTAATGCATTTGGACAAAAAGTTGCCAAGACAAAAAAGTCAGCACAAGAAAAAACACCCAAATGACTTCATGCATCTGGGTTTTTTTTGCCTGCTTTTATATCCCGCTGCTTCATACATACTTCCCTCTCCAGTTTCTCTTCATTTTTTTTTCCTCTCTTCCATCCATCTTGTTTCTTTTGTCTCTATATTTTCAATTGCTCCATGCTCCATCCTCTTCTGGTCAATCTATTTCAATACCATCCTCCTATTTTTGCATTTCTGTCTTTCAATTCTATTACTTTTCCCCTTTCTCCCTTCTCTCTGTTCTGCTGTTAGATCTCTTTTACACATACATGTATGGGATCCATAATGCCTGTGACCTGAAGTATGGACCTAAGTTGGACCTACATAACTACCTTCATACCTTAAAGGAGAACTAAACCTCCCTGCATCTGAGGGCCCCTGTTAGCCCGCTTCACTGGCCCCCCTTCCTCCCCGCATGGTGTTTTACTAGAATGGGTGTCCCCTCTGGCGATACTGATGCAGAATAGCACAGCAAAGATCATGGGTGCCATGTTCACTAGCTTCGGTATCTTCCAGATCCTCTACTTTCTTTTTAGTAATTTAAAGAGCTTTCTGGCTGCAACTGCGCATGTGCCAAAGGCTGAAGTGTTGATGCTGAATTAACAAAGATGTCAAGGCTGCAGAACTTGGTGCCCATGAGCTCTGCTGCATTGTTCTGCAGGTGCGGGTCAGTGTTGCTAGAGGGGACACTTGTTCTGTTGTTCTGGGGTGGTACTGTGTCACTGTACCAGTGTGGTGGCTTTTGGCTGTGGGGGGGGTTAGTTCTCCTTTAAGTCCACTAAAATCAGTTATATGTTAAATAAACTCAATAGGTTTGGGTTTTCTCCAATAAGGGTGAATTGTTTTTTACAGAGAAATAGGAAATTGGTTTTAAAAATGTTAACTATTTGGACAAAAAGGAGTCTATGGGAGATGGCCTTCCTGTAATTCAGAGCTTTCTGAATAACAGATCCCATACCATTTCATCTCTATTTTTATACAAATCCCCCTGTTTAATTCTCCCTACTTTCCGTGTCTCTACTTTTTTCCCAGCTCTCCCTCAAGTCATTCTGCTCTCTTTCCCCACCTTGTGTTTTAAATCTTCACCTCCCACCATTTGTACATCACTTTCTACTACTGTAGCAGTGCACCACTCTCTAGAGGCCTTTTAAATACAGCTCCTTGTCTCATATCATTATCCTTTGGCAAGACATATTTTATCCAGGCAAGAAAGAGACCTCATTAATTATAGGTTGAAAGAGATGGCAACTTTTTTCCTTGCACCAAGTAGGTGAGAGTGCTGTCCTACTGCAACAGCTGATGAGAGGTTAGTTCACTGAGGGCATTTGTCCATAGTTATTGAATAACTCCCACCTACTGGAGTTTACAGTCATAACTGTAAGCAAAGGAATAATTTAGCTCTATTCTGCCTCCTAGTTCATGAAGAATAAAAATCATCCCATGACCTAATGATGTCAATACATTATTGCAGGGAGGATGCTGGGCTTTGTCACCACATTAATATTTAATATGCCAATTATGTCCCTGTACCAATGATGGTATTCTTACAAAGATGAAAGAGTTAATGTTCCATGTACACTTTTACAAAAAATTTGAGTTTTACTTTTTAAATTTAAACAATTAGATGAGTTTATTGTTGAATGAATGTGTCTGTTTAAAACATGCTGTTGTTGTTTAATAAATGCTGTAGATGTACAGTTGTTTTTATTTGTGTTTTAATTACCTGTTTGATACACCATGTAATGCTTCTATACATTGAAGAGGCCAGAAAAGAGGGAAGGGGACCACTTATGAAATGAAGGTCAAAATGAAAGTTCATACTGTGATCTGATTCCAATCTGGCAATCATTGTCCCATGCCTTTCCCTCCTACTTATCTTCTGGTCTATTCTTATGTTCTATAAGAAACTGCCCTGATGTGCACTTGCAAAACTAAACCTCTATTTTAGGAACAGGAAGTTCTTGATAGAAATGTTCTACTGTGGGTGGATAATTGCTGCCCCCTGGAGGACTTCTACTTGAATAAGGGTTGCCAACTGCTGTATTATTATTATTATTATTATTATTATTATGAACATGTATTTCTAAAGCGCCGACATATTTCGTAGCACTGGTTTGACTGAAATACCCTGTTTGGGATGCAATGCACAATATATAAAATAATAATTAATTATTTACCGTTATAATTACAGTAATGATTAAAGAGGTTGTTCACCTTCAGGTTAATGTTTAGTATGCTGTAGAGAGTGATATACTGAGACAATTTGCAATTGGTTTTCATGTTTAATATTTGTAATTATTTAGCTTTTTATTCAGCAGCTCTCTATTTTGCAGTTTTTGCCAATCTGGTTTATAAGGTCCTAATAACCCTAGCAACTACATATGTACTTTTATATGCAGAAGTCTATGTTTCTTAAAAAGCAAACATACACAGTGGTTCTACCCCAACGTGAAAGGGGAAGATATTGTACTTTACTGGTTTCGTTTTGTAGCTTGAAGGACATATTAATAGTGATTTACAGAAGTGGTACAAAATCATTACCTAGTAGGGTTACCTTCTACTGAGTGTTACTAAAGCTGGGGGACACATGGTAAGTTCAGTTTGGTTTACATTGAAACCTGCTCATTCCTAGACACTGCTCTTTCATTAAATTCAGTCAACAACTAGCCCACCCAAAATTTCCTAATCAGAATTGAAAATTGTCATTGACCCCTTCAACCATGGAAGATTATCTTTTAAGAAAGAAGAATGGGGTTACATGTGTACATCCAGTTTCCCTTTTGGGCCCAATATCTTGATTGATCATTGAAGGTCCTTGTTGTCTTTTTAAATGCAAGGACCACTTCCCCTACACAGGGCCATTGGTCCTCTGCAATGTCCCTCTCTATAATGACTGATACAAACACATCAGTAATTGGATTCTCAAGTTCTTGAGTTGTTAGGCAATCCAGCTCACCTACTACCTACAATTGTAATTTTCACTACTAGATGAAGTGTATTTTGTATTTTCCAATTAACATAGAATTATATAGGCAGGATTATAAGGTTGATTTGTACACTTCTGTTCCTGCAATGGAATAACGAATTAGGATATATAATTCAATTTTCCTAAGTAACCTCATACATTCTGCTCTATGAAGCTACAACTTGAATTTTCTTGATACTGTACCTTTAAGTTGAAATCAGAATTATCATATATAAAAGCACATATAGAATGCCATTTTTAATTTACTACTTACAGAAAAATGAAACCATAATCCAAAATGTAATATCAAAAGATATGTTATACTGACACCATAGTGTTTATATTTCAGTGTATTCCATTGCTGGACATAACATAACAGAGGTAAACGGGTTGCATCCAGGGGTGCTCCACCAATGAGGTGAGCAGCGGCAGCGACCCTCTGGTTGCCAGGGGTGGCAAAAATGGCGCTCCTGGTAACTTTAAGTGCCAAATTTCCGGTTTTCCACATGGAAATTCGGCTCTTCTAGTGCAGAGAGACCAATTGCGCTCTCTGTATTAGCGACATGGAGCCCCCTCTCCGACCCCCGTCCGGCGATGAAGGTGAGTGCTGTGGGGAGGCCGCCTCGGGCAACAAAATGTGCAGGATCACTCCTGGTTGCATCTAGCATTGCTATTAAAACCAGTACTGGATTAAAAATTGAGAGCACTACATAGAGAGGCCTGAACTCAACACCCATTATCAAGTATTAAGTACAGGACTTCCTATTGCTTTGAATCCCCAGTGCTCCCCAACTTGGTCATGTAAAGGATTCAAAAGGGTGTTTCAAAGGATGCCAGTACCCCCCCCCCACTTCTCTTTTGCACAGTAAAGCATGAAAATTCACTTGTGACATGGTGCATAGCATGAAAACAGAACACATTGCCCCTGATAGTTGAACTGTGGATACTATATATATATATATAGATGCATGCAAATAGTACGCTGTTATATCGATACATTTCTCTGACTAAAATAACTGATTGCTTGTGTCATTTGTATACTACTCTTCTAGGTGGGACTGCACCAAAATGCACCACAAAGCATTACAAGCATATCTGGCTGCAGGAGGGTTAAGCAAGATTATGTTCTTTGTCTAAATGTCTGAGAGATTCTAACAGAGAAGAAAGCGCCATAAAACAGTAGAAGGTTCCTGGCCAGACTGATGAAAAGAGTAGATTATGGTAATGACTGCATACTGGGAACCAAAGCTCGAATTTTCAAAAGAGGGATTATATGAAAATATTCTTGCAATGCTTAAAAGACAAGGGAAATTGGTTCAGCCAAAATACACTTGCAATCCCCTGCCGCTGTATAGTGGGAATTATTGAGCTTAATAAGAAAACAAGTGGGCCTCATGTCAACAAATAAAATTGGTTTTGTGATATTGTAGTCATTTCTGGCATTTGGAACTTTCCCTTGTGAAAACTGCACAGATCCCGAATTCTGAGGTATAGTGGTGACTTATTAACCATTTCCTCCATAAAACCAATGAGGAAAGACCCAGTTGCAAAGCTATGCTTTAAATGAGCATCCTGTTTATGATTTTGAATAAGGAATGGGAAGAACCAAAGATTGGAATTAACACTAAATGGGGCAGGCGTATCATTTCAGCCCCTTGCTTACATTGTTAATGCAGAGATACATGGTTTTGCCTAGCTCCCCCTCCACCATTACTGCAACAGCAAGCCAAGAATTATGCTCCACTTTCCTGAGATTGCCTTTCCTATGGTAACTCCCATTAGCACCGTTGAAAATATTTATGGTGCATTCTACAATGTTTCTTTGGGTAGATAATTTTTTTCTGCATTTAGAAGTACAATACTGCCCCCCCCCCATTCTGCTGCCAGAGAGGTGCTCAACACTTCTCAATCCCCCTTCCCTTTAGCTGAAATGAGAAATACATGAGATTGCTGGTACTAATGGCTGTACCAGCGCTATCTCATGTTTTCCATCCAAGTTAAATTGCAGTGGCAGACTTGACCACCGGCTGAAATACACATCAATGGCAAATACGTCACATTCACCATAGCCTCATGGCATCTTCCTATAAAGACCAGTGAAGACCGAAAACTCAATAAGGCACCAAAATGAATGTTGTCCTGCATATTCAGGCATCATTTGATTTGATATTCAGGCATCATTTTAAACTAGTATTTATTAATGTAAGACACATGTAATGTCACATGATGTACAGTAACTGAAGACATGAAGTAAAAAAAAAAAAAAAATATATATATATATATATATATATATAAAAACTCAATTTTAAAGCACTGGGACTGAAAGAGACCACCAGTGTCCGTGTTGGAGAGTCACTAACCATTCCTGTAAATGTAAAATATGGTGGGTTTTTAGCATAAATGAACATGTAACTCCATAAGGTATTCTATTTAGAGGGCTTCAATGCCCTGTTCCTTAATCTGGCCATACACGGTCCAAACCATTGGAAAGATTGTTCATTTTCTCTACAAACATGAATGTAAACATGAATCATCAGATATGCAGATAGAAACAATGGGATTCTACCTCAATATGACCATTCAGCATTAACCTTCTGCCAGTGTATGGGTACCTTCAAAGATGCCCAATAAAATGTTTCCATCAATGAAACAACCATTATCCAAACCTCACGCCATACGTGCACTGAATATTGTACAAAACTTTATTTCATACAAATCTGTGTGTGTGTATGGTTACCTTTAGTTGAATATTCTAGACTACAGCTCTAACCCATGTTTAATTGCCTCTCTTTATTTATCATTTTGTAATAAGGTCCACAGTCACTGATACCATTGAAGGAGAACTAAAGCAACAAATATGGGTAAAAATCCTGCATTTTTATATACTGAACTTACTGCACCAGCCCAAAGTTTTCAAATCTCTATAAAAGTATCAATCCAGGCCTTCAAAGTTGTCACATGAATTAACCATAGTGGCAATGTCACTCCACATGCTCAGTGTGCTCTGGCCAATGTTGAAAAGCTTAGGATTCATCCCAAATCAACTAGCAGAAAATTAGTAATAAGACAAAACAGAGGCGCCAAAAGGATAAAATTAGCTAAAAAACACTTAAAAACCCAATGGGTAATTCAGAGGAGGTAGTAGTGGACTTACCTCCTCCAAGCAGACACCAACGAAAGTGGTAATTTTCAGTAATAGTTTATTCAAAAAACAGTATTGCAACGCGTTTCACAGGCATTTCCTGCTTCATCAGGCAATGTGAAACGGGAGTAAAAACAACAGTGTCTTTGTATAAACACACCAGGCGCCTGTGTAAATTACACTGTTTACATCAGAAATAATTCCATCATAAAAAATATTATTCTTGAACCAACAAATGTTTTTTCTAGCTGTCATATTGGTGTGTAGGCAGCCATCTCAGGTCACTGTGCCTAATCCTGTGCTTTCAGAAAGAGCCAGCTCTTCACAATGGAACTGCTTTCAGATAAACTATTGTTTCTCCTACTTGATGTAACTAGAGGAGTCTCCGTGAGACTTAGATTTTTACCATTGAGTGCTAATCTTATGTATACCATGGAACTGTTATCTTGTGTCAGGTAGCTTTTTTTTGGTTACCTTCCCAGTGTTCTGTTGATAGGCTGCTGGGGGGTGCTATCACTTCAACTTGCAGTGTAGCATAGTGACTGAAGTTTAACAGATTCTATAAATTCACATGACTGAGGGCACCTGGGAAACAACATGTCTAGCCCCATATCAGATTTCAAAATGATATTAAAATATTTGTTTTCTGTTTGAAAATGGATTTTATTGCAGAATTCTATTGAAGCAGAACTATTAACTGATGCATTGTGAAAAAAAAACATGTTTTCCCGTGACAGAATCTCTTTAAATTTTGAAGATGAAGAGAAATATAGAGGCTGTTGAGATTCATACCAAGGAATAGTTAACACACCCTGCAGTGGCCTAGTCATAAAAAGCACTAATCAATTATCATAAGGTCTAGACCACAGATAGTATGCAGAATTGCATATGTTGGGTTTGGCATGGTTGGAAAAAAATAAAGGCTTCATAAACCAGTCATCAAATTCACAGTTCCCATAGCTGATTTACTTGGTAATGAACCTGACCATTTAATACAGTGGAACTAGAATCTTGATGAGCAATATGAAAGAAAAGAGTAAATGGAGGAGCACATAGGTATAATGAACAGTAACTGGATATGAGGAGGTGGTGAATAAGCACAAGGCACATGTGAAACATAGAGGAACAGGTGAGAAGAAACAAAAGCCGTCTAACAAACCTTTAATTCTGGCTGTTTAAACACTGAACTGAATATTGGAGTACTGTTTGAACTTTTTTTTTTTTTAATAATATTACATTTCACGTAACAATTACTCTACATTAGTGAATAAAGATAGGGTAAGGCATACCCAGCATTGTTGTCCACTGGTATTTGTCAGTAAGTACAAAGCTATGCTTTGGTTTGTAGAGTTGAAGGAGGGGAAAATCTGTTCTCTCAGTATGAATGGGTCTAATCCCAACTCCTGTACAAGGGATCGTGACAAATCCAAAACCTAAAAGGGGGCATACTTCAAGGAAATGCTTAGCAATAATATCCAACTTCTAATTCCCCAATTCTTATATTTCTTCCTTGCAGCTAATAAATTCCATCTGACACAAGATCCTCCCTGAATCATATAATTCCCATAAAATGTGGAAACAACTCTAATCTTACAATAGCAGTGATGTGCATCCCAAAAAAGAAATGCCAGAAAACTTTATTTTGTTTTTTAGCAGCCTTCTCTATCTGTGAGACTTAATTCTTACAGCTAAGTCTGGCCCCAGTTGTCTGTCCGCACTTTACTAAACTATTATTTTCTACAAGAACTGACTTAGAAAAGAGCAGGAGTTCTAGCCTGGTCATTGGGTTTCTGTAGGTGTCAACATTTTTCCAAAAACAAAACACCACAACAGTTAATAATATTTTGTAGGTTGAAATATTACACACATTTCAACCTAAATGATTTATTTTTAAAAAGGCAAAAAATGAATGGAGAGCAGATCTCTATTTGTGCTGTATATTTTCTTTGTTTTTTGTTTATACAGTTGATTATTGAAAATTCTGGTCTTAATAAAACATACAAGGGGTTTATTTACATGTGCAGACACTGTGGACAATGTGTGCTTTTCCCAGCAGTGACTTATGTCTAAAACTACTTTCATGAAGGTATTTGTGTCTGAATGTGCTCTTCATACTTCTGTTGTGTTCGGCGGTGATCAGTCCTTACAGTCTTCCATTCCAGTTGAGCCATATTGACAAAACTGATACAGCTTTGCCAGATGCAGAACAAAAGAGTCAGATGCAGTGCTATTCCATCTGATTTAATGCTCACTTTGCCTGTGCAACAATGCATGAATTCTGGGATAAAGTGGTGCATTGTGGGACACCGACTTCAAAATTGCACTTTGCTCACTTCATCAGTGGAAGTTAATGCACCCTACAGTCCCACTCAGAAAATGCCATTTGATGCAGCCCAAACATTTGCTCTCTGCAAATTGAGAAGACAGCTTAATCCAGATTTGTTTTATTACTGCCTGTTGTTTGGAGCCCAGATGTTTTACCTTCAAATCTATCATCCAAAAATAGATGTTGCAATTCTTAAATGATGTCAAACAAACATAACGTTTACTTATAAATTGAAAGTCAAGAAAATAGCAATGTTTGTAAAGTTCATCTGATTAAAATGGCATGTTCTGTAACCTCAGAATAATTTTAGGCATGCGATATCCAGCCGGTTCCTACATGAGTGCAGGCTGTGGCGCATATTATATTTAATAGACTGTGGAAGCCCATGGTCACAGCAAAACTGGTGCATGGCCCATAATTAGATTATATATTCATTTTATGTTTTAGAGTCATCATTGTCTCCCATGCAAGGGATTCACATTAGCTGCCAAAATGTTGTGGGTTTAATGGACAAGTTGTTCAATATCAGAACATGCACAAGCACTACATAAAAAAGGAGACCAAAAGATCCAGGTGCTTGTCACTCGGACCATTTTTCCCAGTGTAAAATATCTTTCCAAGTCTCATGCCCCGTCAATGATGTGAACATATAAAGGGCACACATATGCATATATATTGCGCCTACTTTTGTTACACAACAACACATTTTAAAATCAACTGGCCATTTTAAATGGGGAACTAAAAGGCAATGCAGCTGTACATAATCCCTTTAGGCCAAGATGCTCAACATTTTTTACCCATGTTCCACATTCAAATATAAAAAGAGTTGGGGAGCAACACAATCATGAAAAAAGTTCCTGGGGTGTCAAGTTAAGAACATGATTGGCTATTTGAATGCTCTATGTGGACTAGTGGTCTAAAGGAGGCTCTCTTTGGCAGTATCCCATGTTGTAGTGTGTCTCCAAGCCTAAAATTCATAAATAAGCACCTGTTTGAGGCCACTGGAAGCAACATCCAAGGGGTTGGTGAGTAACATTTTGTTTGGAAGCCACTGTTTTGAGGTCACTGCTTTAGGCATTCACCTCATTTAAAATAAATGCAGAGTGACATTATTGTGTACTTAAGGGTGTTGACACATAGTGCACTTCATCACCTGGTGGGAAATCTCTTCTCCCGCAGGCAAAGATGCACCTGACAATAACCTTCAAATTCCTTGGAATTGTCAAACGTAAAACATATTGTACGTGGTTATCCCAAATAATCACTCAAAATGCTACCTTCAACATTTTTGGAGGGGAATATATAAATACACATATATTTTACAACCCCATCACCTTAACACTTTGGGTATATTGGTCACCACTTGAAATTACTATTTCGTTGCCTCCTGCACAGTGCCAGAGGCGAGGAAAGTGAAGGTGACTCAGGAATAGTTATAGGATCTGGAAACTTCAAATTATGGGAAGACTAAAGGTAAAATAATCCTATTGGATTTATTTAATGTTTAAATGATTATTGAAAATCAAAATTATAAAAAGATCCATTATCCAGAAACCACAGGTCCTGAGCATTTCGGATAACAGGCCCCATACCTGTATTTATTTTTCCTATTGACCAGTGGTATGTAACTTATATAGACCATAGACATAAAGTCACACTCACCACCACTTACTCCAAACCAAGTCAGTAATAAATACTTAAGAAAATTTCCCTCATGTAATTTTCTGTTGCCTTTTCCAAAATGCATTCGATTATATTGATATTAAAGGAATTGTTAAGTAGAACAGTAAAACTGGGTAAACAGATGTATGTGCAAAAGAAAACATGTTTCTAATATAGTTGTTAGCCAAAAATGTAATGTATAAAAGAATGACTGCATGTGTAACAGAACAGAACACTGCTTCCTGCTTTCCAGCTCTTTTGATTTAAACGGATTCGCAGTAACCAATCAGAGACTTGAGGGGAGCCACATGGGTCATAACTGTTGCTTTTGAATCTGGGTTGAATGTTGAAGATCAATTACAAACTCACTGAACAGTTATGTCCCATGTGGCCCCCCTTAAAGTCAATGACTAACTAAGTGTTAGAGAGCTGAAAAGCAGGAAGTAGTGTTCTGTTATGTTATGTTACACATCCAGTCACTCCAGCCTATCTTTTTATCCAGTTTTTATTTTTACACTGAACTGTTCCTTTAGGTCCCACTCTAACAAAGCAAAAAACACAAAGATGAATGTGATACAGAAACAATGGGAAGATGCTGGATAAGTTGCTCTACCAGTATCATTATAGTTCACTATAGGTGGAGTATTCTGTATAAAATGCAAGCAGTTTGACTAAAATGAGCATGGAATTGCAGATAACATGGCTCCAGTGTTTAACATTCACGGTTGCAGAAGAAAATAGACCAGATGCTTAAAGCTTGAATTTTAGATTACTTTTTTTTTTTATACAGTCAAGCAAGGGATTGAATGGCCTTGCCAAATAATGGCAGAATAACTCCAATCAAAACTATTATTATCTTGTAGAATTCTAGGAAGTTTTGTCTTTTGGGAACAATTATACTGAGATAAACCAAATGTTCCTATGAAAGGAAACAGAAAGATTATGCTCTTGTGATTTTCATTTTTTTTAGATATCCTGACCATAACAGACAAAACAATGAATTGCAGGTAAAAAAAAAAGTGTTTTCTGGCAGTCATTAGCTTAGTCATGGTTTGGAGAGGAGCCTTTTACATTGACAATTAACTATCTGTTGACAGAAGCTCATGGGACAAAATTTAAATGGTCAAATTGTTATTTTGAGTGCCCAATTGGAAATAATGGGGAGGGGGATTCCAGTTCTGAGCAAATATCAGTCTTTATGTTTGCAGTGTAATGCTGTGATTGACTGATTGGACAGATGTTCCTCTAATTGCTATTGGGTATTGGATGAGTCATGGTCAAGCCAATGAACAGCAAAGATGGCCATACATTGAAAGATCTGCCCAATGACAAGGTGAAGAAATGTCAAACAAAATATTCTGTTAATGAACAAAATGATTAGTCAAAAATCCATTTAGTGCCTCTTAAACAATCATTTTTAGGAATTTCAAGTAAAGATGGCTCCTGCTCACTCACCCCAATTCAGATCCTGTTTCATGTAGAAAATGATGCAACATTTCCTTGTGATCAGGGCCGGGCCAAGGCATAGACAGAGTAGGCACCTGCCTAGGGTGCAAAGCTGGGGGGCAACAGGCACGTACCTCCTCTGTCACCTACCCCCAGTCCGGTCCCCTCTCTGGCTGACTCTCTGCTCTTTCTTCTTCTTTTTGAACTCCTGCGCATGCAGGCAAATGCATGTTTGCACATGTGCACATGAGAATGGTGTCCTAAGAGAATACCAGCATGTAAACCTATTTGACACCATTAAAAGCCCTAATATATGTGCAGGCATGAGCAGGTAGAAGCAATCACTTGTTACTGAGCTCTATCATTTAGAAGAACTATATAGCAAGCATTAATACATTCGCTGTGAATTAAATAGTGCTGTACATGAACTCTTCCTTAAATTCAACTCTGTGCAATATGCAGGTGCTCAGAAATGAACATATCTGACTTTCACATTACACTAATACATCAAACTAAATAATTTTGTTAATTAATACGGACAAAATCTCCTCAGAAATTAGATTATTATTGCAGCACAGTTTGGGTTACTCCAATCACTCTTTAAATACTGAAACCACAGATGTTATTTTTATAAGGGCTGGTGGGAAAGTAGGATACCAATTAATCTATCCGCACTACATTCGGCATTACATTCTCCACCATCCACAAAAATACAGACACAGGATATCTGCCAACTATAAGATTAAATGTAATGCATCAGCAAATACATTGTGTACTGGTAAACTAGTTTAGCTCAAAAGAGTGAAAGAGGAAACCTGGTGATTTTCCTTTCTCTGATTTTCACATAATTAAATAATGTAGTTCGCAGCTGTGTAAATCCAAGAGATCAGAGAATACTATATATATTGTAATACATTTAAAGAAACCGACAGACAAAAGGAAGTTTCAGAAACTCGTGTAATAGAACCCCATGTGAGAGTAAAGCTAAGAAAGTATCTTTTTCCCAGGTTTAATGTATAAAAACCTCATAGGCCCAGCCAGCCTCACTTTCCCTGGGTGAAGGCAACCCACTTGTGATACTATGCTCTAAAGGGAATATGTTATAACTCTCTTTTGCTCTGACAATAATGCTTTCTGCTGTGGGCTTCTGAAATAGGGAACAAATGTCTATATAACAAATGTAATTCAATGTAGTATAGAATGTCCAGGTGAATAGAGAACCTATACTGCATGCTGCTTATGGTAAGTCTTTCAAAAGGGCCATTTAAAGAGAAAGAAGCATTGTTGTTCAGCTGTCTCCTATATGACTATGCATATATTGCTTTTGTTAAATACTAGCTTTAAGAAGGGGTTGGATGGCTTTTTAGCAAGTGAGTGAATACAGGGTTATGGAATATAGCTCATAGTACAAGTTGATCCAGTTGATCCAATTGCCATCTTGGCGTTAGGAAGGAATTTTCGACCCCTCTAAGGCAAATTGGAGAGGCGTCAAATTAGGCTTTTTTGCCTTCCTCTGGATCAATTGCCAGTTAAGCAGGTGATATATAATTTAAGTTTAAACTTTAGGGTAGGGGCAGACAGGGAGAAATTCCCGAATTTCCTTTTCCCTGTCTGCCGATCGTAAAGGCACAAAGCGCCAGCGCCTGTGCAGACGCGGCGTGGCAATTTCCGGAATCGCCCGAAGTTTCCTCACGAGGTATCTTCGGGCGATTCCGGAAATCGCCGCACCGCGTCTGCACAGGCGCTGGCGCTTTGTGCCTTTACGATCGGCAGACAGGGAGAAGGAAATTCGGGGAGATTGTCGCCTACTAAAAACGCCAGGCGACAAAATCTCCCCGAATCTCCCTGTCTGTCCCTACCCTTATGGACCAGTGTCTTTACTATGTGGACCTAAGGTGGCTAACAGGGGGTGATAAAAGCTGCATACACTAGTCCCTCAGACAGAGTTGACAACATACTGGCCAATATTTGGGGTTCACTGATGAGCCTTCCTGACTGATACCTGCTATAAAATCATCCAGATAACAATCAGTGCAGGTTCAAAAATCTCAATGGAAGAAGAGCCCATGGATGTCAGACAATTCTCTATAGCACCAGTTGAGCCAACTATTGGATCAGCCTCTTGGTCTAGGGCATGAGTGACCAAATTGGATGCTCAGTTGGTGAGCCAGCCAAGCAATTGTATTTGCATTCAGGAGGAATACATTTTAACTAAATTTTTATGTGGGTGAATTGTTTTATCTATAGGGGGTTTCTTAATGCAACGTAAATGATTTATAAGGGGAACTCTGAGTAAGTGAGCCTATATAGATATAAAAAGTGTTTTATGCCATTAAGTTCTATGCCTAAGATGTTATGCAATGTAACATGAGGACCTTAGGCCCCCTAGATAAATCTCCTTTTCTGAGGTTGACTATTCTTTTCCAAAAGCTTTGGGTGACTTCAGAAAGACAAAATGCTGCTTATGTTTTACCACTAGTAATTTACATTTTCAACAGTGGGAAAGCTTTTGGAGGAGATTAGTCACCTGCAGAAGAGGAGATTTATGTAGGGGCCTAATCTACTTATGTGCCATAAGTCTTTAATATCTCATTCATACTTTTTATCTGCAATGGAGACTTGTGGCATTTGCTACTATACATCAGTGAATGACAGATGAAGCTGCTGCCAGAGGCAAAATGATTTTGGGTGATGGGGGGGTCGGTGTACCTGTACTTCACAGCTCCTTCAAGATCACTGTTATTTTCTCTGGAAGGATATTTCCTTGTCATACTTGCAATATCCAAAAGAATGTTGATATATAGTGTTAATTGAAAGTCCACAATGAAGATTATTTTATAACATAGAGGTTGCTAATTCCCAATAGCATAAAGTTAGTGAGAAAAGAAAAAAAATGTTAAGCCACTTCTAAAGAGTCTGGTGGTAGAACAACTGGACCCTGGTAAAGGTAGTTTGTCAACACATTGTAGTCATAAGTAAGTCATTTAATTTCTCGAAGCCCCAGACAACAAGGTTAGATTGTATTATATTATTAATTATATATATTAATTAATTCATTAATTAATTATATGTATTAAGGATATTATTAATTATATATTGTATTATATTGTACCGTATTGGACAGATACTCATTTTATATAATTACAAAAGGTGAGACTTCGGTATATGTGAAAAGTAAACAAAAACTCCAATACTTGTATTTCACTTTGTCATTGGGATCATTTATAAACACTGAGAACATTTGAGCCAGTGCAGTTACTCATCACAGCCACATCAGATGGTTGCTTTCAGTGTTTAACTTGCAGCTGACTGAAAAAAACTAATCACTGATTGGTTGCTCTAGGTTGCTGACAGGTGCAAATTCTCCCAGTGTTTATAAATGAGCCCCAATGTTATATTCCAGTTTGGCCAATTATTTCCCTTCTTACTCGTTCGATATTGCAACAAAATGTTTAGAGGAGTATGTGTAGCTACTTAAATCTAAAACCATGTGATGTCTATTTGAATCCTGCATAGCTTTTTGCATTTTCTGAGCAACTGGACTTTTGGAGGTAAAAGCCACAAAAAACTGTTGAGCCTTATGTTCAATTTTTTGTTCTTCTTTGTTCTTCTCCTTCTATTAATTTAATTACTTTGTCTAGCAAGAAACACTGGCACCCAAATCATTGTGAGGAGTATGTGAGTGGTAAAGTTCACCTTGGAGACCCTTTATCTCCATTGTTCCATTAGAGGTCCCTTTAGATTGTAAGTTCTTGTCAGTAGTGACCGCTGATGTTATTTTTACTCTTTATTAGGGATGAGTGAAATATTTTTTTACATTTCATCAAAATATGCCCAAAGGCTCTAATATAAAGTAAAAAATGACTGTATGTTTCACAAATTGAAAAAATGTAGCTCGAAAAAACACCCATTGACTACAATTAATCTTTAGCTTTTTGCAAATTTTTCATCTATCACTACTCTTTTAGCCTTTTTTGTTAAATTATTATAACACTCCTGTTCATTATACATAATTGTAAAGCGTTGCATAACTTGAAAATTAAGATATGTACCTGGGGAGCACAAGCACTTATATACAAATTAATATAATATATATTATGATATATTTAATTCTTTGTAGATGACAATTTTTTTTTTGAAAATGTGTGTTTCCACTACTTACAAAAGCATTATAACCCATGGGTAACATTGTTGTTAATTTGCAAAGTATTCATTTGAAATAGGTGAAACATCCATGGGAAATGTTCACCGATCTTATCAAACTATGTGGAAAATCATTATAATAACAACAATAGGGAAAGAAGTCAAGATTTTTTTGAGAATTTCAGTAAATCTGCCCCACAGTGTTAAGAATGATTGAATAAAATACAGTTAAGGGAAACAAAAGGCAGATAATTACCAGAAAAGGATATTGTGGGTCTCTGCAGGATACTTACTCTCTATGTAGCATATGAATATGTGACTGATAATACCTTGAAATTCCTCCTTTCTTGTATTATACACATAAGCACATGGGACTTTCTTCCCTAATTCAAAACATTTTTCACAGCTTCCTTTAGAATATTGTTAGGAAAAGTAGTTCTGCAAAAACGATTCCTTTATGAATAGCAGGGACATTCACTGTTGTGTCACTGCAGGAGTCACAAGTAAAATAATTCCAGAATGTCATGGAATGACCTCTTTTTTTTGTTTGGTATCCCATGGAGTTTATTACAAAGTCAAGAGTCAGGATGCTGGCTGTGGCAGATGCAAGTATCAAAAGCAGAGGTCATTCTAGGTGACAATAAAGGACCTAGCTAGAATTAAATTAGAAAGTCAAACATTGATTAAACTTAGTTGAGTTGAGAAGCCCCCATGGACAATGGAGAAACCTTACTTAGACTATTGCTGTGGCAAAAAGGTAGGGATGACCAGAACATGGCTATGATTCCTAGTTTCCAGCAGAGACAATATTGGCCATCTGTAAAAAGAGCAGAAGTTTGTAAAGTGGCATGCACTGTAAACATTATGTAGTGTTGTATGTAGGTTGATGTAGAAATAGGTTCTTCACCATATTACCTACAATCCAGTCTGGCTTCAGACTGATGTGAAACATTGATTTATTTGTTTAAAAAAAAACATTCAAACTTGTAGCAAAGCACATTCAAACATGTAGCAAGGGGAACCAAAATAGCTTTAGGCCATGGGCTTTATAATGTCTGCTTCTGCTGAAATAAACGATATACTGCATCAGGGCCAGGCCAAGGGGTAGGCAGAGTAGGCACATGCTTAGGACACAAAGTTGGGGGGGGCGCCAGACACATACCTGCTCTGTTGCCTACCCCATGTCCGGTTGCATCTCTTCCCGTGCATTTCTGCTTCTGTGCATGCACGCACAGGTATTCGTGCTTCAACGCATGTGCACATGTCGATGCGCATCAGTGTCAACTCATGAATGCACAGCAGAAGTAACATTGCACGCATGTGCATGCTGAGCCGTATGGCCAGGAGCAGCAATTCATAGCAATCAATCATCAGGTAGGATTTACTAGTCACAAATATCTTAATGGTTGCTCTGAGTTACTGCTTCTGGGCAAACATATCTTTTTATTACATATGGGGGTTACCACCCTTAGCACTTCTATCTGGGTTTTGCAGGTGAATTCCATTAATCCCTAACCTGCACATTTGAATGGTTATGCATATGAAGCTCCCACAGCCCCCCTCCCATGAATACAGCGCCACCATATGTGAGCACCACTATATCTATGTGGAAAACTCAGGTCTTGGTGCTCGACTCTGGATCTCAAAGACCTGCTTCCAAAGGTACTGATGGCAGACCAATGTACAAAGTTGCTCCTGTTTTTTTTTTTTTGCACTTTACATTCTGACCTGACTTGTTTTTTAGTTAATATGTTAGAAAGGCTAATGTCATACTGTAGTTTAATTGTAGTAAACATATTGTATTGACCAACAGCCTTATTCTCACTGTGTTTTGCAATTGTCTTAAGAATATTTTTCCATCTGATCACTTTTATACCTGTCCTGCATTGTCCATGAGTTCTATCTGAGGTTAAGCAATATATGTTTTTTCTTCAAGACATATATGCAGCAAAGAACAATGTTGAGATACTCTAGAGAATGAATAGATATAAATCATTTTTAGGACTACAGTGTAAGGCCATAAAAACGCACTCGTAAAAACAGGCTCAGTTAAATCTCCCAATAAATTTCTTCTGTATATTTGCTTGGTTCTAGAACAGCTGGTCTGCATTTTACATTAATTCCCAGAAGATTGAACTCAGTGGGCATACATCACTCTTTAACTTCAGTGCAGGTTGTGGGGCTATGCAATCTCACATGTACATGATGTGATAATAGATGGACCCATAACCCATGTCATTTAAAATATTTATTTAAAGGGGTGTTATCCCACAGGAGTTCTATGGGTATAGGTACTGGACCAGGGCAGGACTTTAAAAACACTGGGGTTGAAATACACAATAGCTGTGTTTCACTAGGGTCAGCACTTATTTTTCAGTCCTTCAGTATAACCAGTGACATACAGATTCAAAGAAATAAAAATTAATGTGTATTATTTCTATGCATCTCTATGTCACTGGTTATACTAAAACCAACCCAAATCAGGTGATTGGAGCTTTAGAGCTTCATAATTATTATAATATAATAGAAAATGGCAGGTTCAGGCTGCACACCATGAAAATGAGTATATACCTGGGTGCTGCGGTTAAATTTTTTTTAAATAGCTATCCACAATACCGGCACTCACGGGATTTGCATAAATGGACAAAGAAAGTCAAAATAATGAAAAAAAGTTCAAAGTTTAATTAATTAATTAATTAATTACATTTAATTATTAATTAATTAATTAAATAATATTCATAATAATAGTCAGCCAAGCCAACTACTAATTTCAATATGAACTGCAAGACTACAGTGTGAAGAATTCCATGAAATAATGTTCATATCATTTAAGGAGTTTAAAAAGTGAAAACAATCTCTACATACAATGGACCCACTTTTTTTATCATGGTTTCATCATTTTTCCAGGGCCGTTTACCATGAGAGAAAAGATTTCATTACCAAATCAATGTTTGGGAATAGCATTTTGTAGAAATTGATGTGTTTAGAGAGAATTAATATAAAATATTACCATGGAATGATAATTAGATGCAAAAGAAGAAGATTGATAAATGCAAGGGATCAATACATTTAACAGGCACCAAGAGAAGTCAATCTTTTACTTCTATTTTAATAATAAGCAAGTTATTACATTTAAAGGGGAACTACTGTTAAAATGAAAATTTTATATAAGCTTCATCACACTGAAATAAGAAACTTTAAATTATTAACATTGACATGTATTTCTATGGCACCAAAATATTTTGTAGTGCTGTGTTTAATCAACCAATCAATCAACCAATTAAATATTCTGTACCATTTTTGAAATAATCAAGTTTATCTTCAGCATCTGTTTCTCTTTATTGCATCTTCCTGTAGCAGTTGGGTGTCAGATATATCTTATAGGGGGGCTCCTTTCCTAGCAGATGTATTAGATGTTTTAGGGCTTTTGCACAAATTCTGCATGAGAGACAGGATTTCTGGTCATTTTAATAGCTCTAATGAGCTCTAATACATCTTCTAGGCAAAAGGAGTCTCCCAATAAGATATATTTGCTCTAACTGTCAATGAATATCTGACACACAATTCCTGCATGAAGAGAGAATGAAGAGAAAGATACTGAGAGAGGGATAGTGAAGATAAACTTTCATTATTATTTCAGAAACGGTACAGAGTTTTTAAGTGACTATAATTTGAAAAATTCTTATTTCAGTGTGTTGAAGCTTAGATTATATTTTAATTTTTGCGATAGTTCCCTTTTAAATGTCTTGTTGTCAAGTTGTCCTCGATTTTATCATGAATGGTGGGTTCTCATTGCAGTGATAATAGTTTGTCCATGGTTTGAATGGAGAGGCATTTGAAATATTTTATAGTATTGTCTTGAAGCAGGCAGTATAGAAACCTAAATTCCAGACCATATTATTTGTGCACTGCTATTGTGCAGGGGCAAATAACTTGCACATTCTTCTATGACATCTTAATAGGAGATACATGGTATGACCTCACTTTAATGCAAAACTTTGAAAGATGCTCTTGATCCTAAATCATGAGTGCACATCCCCTTCACTTTCAGCTGGACGGTATTATTATGCAAAATTTAGTTCAAGACAAGAACTATCGAAAATGATTCAGTCTAATCGAATTATACCCCTAAAGGGGAAAAGGCAACCTATGGTTTTGACAAGTGAGCTGGATTCCTTTCCTCTTACTTTACTGGGCAATATGCCGGCAATGCATGACTCAGAATCTTTCTGCAACACCTATTGAAACGAATGGGCTTCACTTAGAAAACATGAAAAATCTACTTGTGCTCAACATGTTTCTTTATGTAAGAAAAAAGTATGAAGTTTTACTATTATTTTCAAGTTATGGGGCTTTTAAACATCTTAATAAGCATTTATAGTCATTTACTTTTAGACACTCCAACCTTGAGATGCCTATTAATCATTTCTGTATTTTTGTTATCCTACTGAAAATGGCCTTTATTTATACTTGAGGGTTCTGCTACTTAAAGGGTGTTGTAAGCACTCCCATGTGCCTAAAAGAAATAATCTAGGTTTGAGGTTTTAAAAGGATTCTTTTGTGTTACGCCTCACCTCGCACCCTTCCACATTTCGCTGACTTGTTTAGATTGCACAGAACATCTGCAACTTGAAATGTTTCAGATGAAAGATGTTGGCAGCCAGGTTATTTTTGATTGGATCTCTTGCATTTCTTAAAGGAAAAGTATGGCCCCTCCCAGATGCCAAGTTAAAAAAAAAAAAAAAACAACAGAGAGAAGATCATTTTACAGGTACACCATATGGGTGTTGGTCTCTCTGCTCTGCAACAGTGAATCATTTGTTTTTATAGTCTAATGGATAACCTCTATGGGATACTATTTCTCAAAAAAACATATCTATTGTAGACCAAAGAACAAAAGTATACTAGATTGTTGCACTGGACTTATAAACAAAATATTTTAGGGTAATGTAGTGTCTAATAAAGTGAAAGGGGAAAAAATAAAATTCATGTTTTTACCATTTTGGGTAGCATGAGCATTTTTAATCTACAGGCCTAGAAATTTCTGCATATTTTTTTTAGATTTCATTTAGAAGAGATGCTGATGATGATGATAATTATGAGGAGGAGGATGAAGAAGAAATCCAGGAATTTGTCACAGGATTCTGGATTTCAAGGATTTTGTTTTCTATGCACTAGCATTACACAGGTGATTGGGAGAGGTGCTGCTTTATAAGGCAAGACATTTTTGGGGCAAAGTAAAGGAGCAAGGGTAAAGTATTGGAAGAGTATGCTCTGAGATCATTTCACTTACAGCAGTATTGAGTATTGGCATTAGCCATGTGCCTTATTCAATAACAACAAATAATCCCTCTTAAAATGGTGTGTGTGAACATTTGGATATTCATTGTCAAACTCTTTATTATAATTATCCTTTATTCATATGTTGACACATTATAAAACACTTAGTAAGAGTGTTCCTTATTCTCATAAGTTCCTGCCCTAGCAGAGCTCACACATCACACAAACCACTAGGGTACATTTCATCAGAAGCCTATTAAACTAGAGAAAGGAAACCCAAGCAGACATGAGAAGAACATGCACAACTTCGCACCCTTACGCCAGGCGCAGTTGTGCACTGATGAAGGGATGTAACTAAGCTAATTCACTAAGATGCCCAATTTACTGAATGTTACCTCTTGTGCTACACTGCAGTTCAGACCTGGCGAAGTTCAATACAATAATAGATAGGAGATTAAAAAGAAAAACTTTTTCCTTCCCCCCTAGATTCCTAACATATGGTAACACAACTATACAGTGGGCACATGTTTAGGGCAATAGGAAAACTTTATTTAATAAACGTTTTCTGGGCTTGTGTAGTGTAATGTAGTGGCTGTAACATATACTTCTATTATACTTTTAACTTCGTGCTGTATGCAAATTAGGCAACGCTAGCATAAATGTGCTTTGCCTTATGAAGTAATGGTAGTGCAACTTTGCTACTTTTCGCCTCACTGAGCACAAATTCTCATTTTAGTGAATTAGCGGCGGACTGGTGAAAATTCACCTGGCAAAGTGCAGCGAATTGCTAGCTAATTTCTGCACTTTAGTGAATTTGCCCCATAAACTCCTGAACAGATACATTTTGGAACCTCAGTGCTGAATGACTTGCCAGATACATTTATAGGTGGTGGTTCCTCTTTCAGGATCACTGTCAACAGGCTCTCTCCCCTTCTTCTACAGTATCCGCTACATCAATAGGGAGCATATTTACTGTATATATATTTATATATAAATATCATATATGTAGATGTAACCTTCCTAAGCAAAGGCCACATAAATGCTAACTCTTTAGGTTGAACTCAATACCAAGATAAATGTAATTTTTATGGACTATTTAAACCAGTTTATGCAGAATTTTTACTTGAAGCTGCATCGTCACTCAAGTCTCAACCATTGCTTTGTTGCAATATCTGGGACATAGATCCCAATCCCATAGAAATTAATTCATAGTTCCTGTGAAGAAAAGCGGGAGAAAGAGGTTTACTAAATACAATCCCCTTAGCTGTATTCTTTCAAGGATTTAACTTTCATATCTTCTGCACTGCAGACTGGTGGTCAATAGTAATTATCTTACTTTTTATTTTTAATGTCTACTTGCTTCAAAATGGAAGTGTGATGGATAAGGAGTTATATTTATACTAGACCCACTATATATACATTATATTCCAGTGACTACATATTCTTTAAATTACCTATGCATAGTCACCAAACTAGAGATCAACATTTAGTCATTTTAGTTGATGCTGTCTTTCTAATTAAGTGAAAGATAAGTGGAAGATATACTTTGTGGTTAAACTTGCAAACACTGGGCTAGATTCAATTTGATGAGAACAGGTTATCACCTGATTCAATTCAATGACGGTCAAAATGCAAGTCAATGAGAATAACTTGTATGAAAACTGAATTGAAGTCTATGGGGAAAAACTGGAGGTCAATTAAGGTTTTTTCTCCTCAAATTGAATCTCCCCATAAGGTTTTACCAGATAAACCATAAAATAATATACAAATTTTAGTCTGATCCATTGTGTCATGTTTATATGAGGTGAAAAATGTCCTAATCAGGTTTTATAAGAAGAACAGCCATGCACAGGAAAATAGGAATTATTTAGCAAAGCCATAGGGTCTTCTGACTCGAGATGAATTTGTTTGCCTCACAGTTCAGTGCTTAAGTTCAGAAGTTCTTCTCATTTATCCAAAACCAGCCAAAGTCCGTCATTTTGTTTTACTGCAAGATTTCTCAGGAGGATTTAACAAAGGTCTGAAAAGCAACAGGCCTCTCCTTTTCTAACAATCCCCTAATAAAGAAATATGTTTAAGCTATTCAGCACTGGACATATTTATATGTCTGAAACCAAGAGTTGGGTTTTCGAAAGTGTGAAACAATAAAAATGTGGCCTTGCAGGGTTTCTCTCCATTCGATCATTAGGCCAGCTGGTCAAACGATCAACCCATGAATAGTCAATAAGATTTTTCTAGTTAATTACTTTTCTAATCAAAGCCTTGAATTCTCATAATGCCATTCGAACACAGAAGATAACAGATATGAAATCCCTCTCCCTGTTACACTTGACTCACTGCTGCTGTTTATTTCGGACCTTGTCGCCTATGACCGCATTTACTCAGTGAAGAATAATAATACAAGAAGAACTTCTGAAAAACAATATTATAAATATGAAATCTATTATTCCAGCCTTAAATCATAAGTAGCTGCTTTGCTAAGGCCCATGTGTTGTTAAATTTAAAAAAATATATATACAAGCTTAAGTTTAGTAAAGGTTGTGTGACAAATTTTAATTTAATTAAAATGTTATTTTAAATGTAATTGCTCCATTATTATTTGATATTTGCAATATATAACCAGCATATGTGCATGGTTTAACTGAAAAAGGTTAAATATTCATTTGTGTAAACCGTATCTTTAAACTTTTAGTTTATTATCAACCAATTATCAACAAATGGACATGAGACAATAGGCCGAAGACCATGTACTTCCATTCTTATATCTTCTCTGATTGGCTCAGGGGCCAAAACAGGTGGCAGATTCCTTTGCAGCTAAATGTTTGTTTTCCTGCTCTGCTGTGTAACAGCTGTTTCTCATGCACTCCCATTTAGAAGGGGTAAAGAAGCAAATTGCTGAAAATAATAACTTTGGGAAAGAAGTTAAAGGATTAACACATTTTATTAAATTGTAATTCCATCCTTTATAAAAAAAAAAGTTAAAGACAGGCAGGTTTATTAATTGTGATAGTGTGAAAAGGGGGGGGGGCAAACTTATTATGCGTTCAGTATATGATAAACTATGGGAGCTGCAATTAACATGTGAATAGCACATTATAATGCCGATAGGCCCATTTTGCATTACCCTGTTTCATTCAATGTAACTTTTTCCTCTATATGCTCCTATTCAGACATGGGAAATAGATGGATGCACCAGTCACTTGCTGATTGGATATCTAGAAGGTACTGCATAGCTTTATAGCTCCAGTTTCTTTCCCAGTGTCATCTATGAATCAGAACTGTCATGTAAATATCTACAACCTTTTCACTGCAATACATAATGAAGGCATTGAGAGTGTATCTGGAAATCTGGGTGTCACTTCATTAAATCATTTTCCCACAGTCCAGATCTAGTACAGTCTTTATGACATCTTACTAACAAAACTGAATAGTTAGGAGTAACTTGGGAGTACGTATGTCATGTTTCAAATTTATTATAGACCATATTATGTTTATTATACCATATTAATTACTTTAGTTCACAACAGATCTACATTAAAAATCCAGAGGTTAAAGCCAAAACATGTTAATTAGAACAATTTTATGAGTACTTTCATGTATTTTTTGACTACTATGATATTTTTTGTGCTAATCTATTTGCAGCATTTTATACAGAATTTATAATAATGTTCATCAGTCTTTGTTCTTCTTATGCTCTACATTACCCACCATATATTTGCACACAATTGCAAATCTGGGTAATGACAGAGCCAGTGTTGGGCATGCACCGCCCCAGGACACCTAAAGCTCTCCCCATTGTACTTATTCCTAACTAAGATATAATTAATCTTTACTAGAGACAAATCTAACCTATTGGCTTTATTTAATGTTTAAATGATTTTAGTAGACTTAAGGCATAGAGATTCATATTACAGAACTGTTATCTGGAAAACTCGTCTCAAGCATTCTGGATTGCAAATAAAATCCATGGAAACTATAGGAGCACACAGTTATTTCAACTGTAGAATTTTTGCAGTTGCAATTAAAAGTTGTCTTGAAAGGTATAATTCAGCATAAAATTTGAACATTTGCAGCTACAGTTCAAAGAAGTCATAACTGTTTGCTTTATTAATTGTGCTGTAACAGTTCCTACTGTGATTAGGTCTAAAAAAAGAACTTACTATTTTGTAAGCCTTTATTTTCCATTGAAATATTTAAAAAAGGAAATATAAAATGATAGCTCTAAATTCCACATATCAAGTGATTTGCCCTGGATTTAATTAAGCTTTCATAAGAAGATTATTCATGATAGATTATAGAGGAATAAATAATTTAAAGAAAAAGAAAACTCAATGAACAATTACTTATTTTTGGTACTTTTGTCCAATTAGTGTCAGTCATAAATGACCAAATGCCAGAGGGGAACCCCTTTGATGTATGACTCTGACAAGGCTGCACTTTTATGGGTCATTGCCATTTCTGAGTGTTTAATGAAGGTGTGTGCGGAGGTGAACACAATTAAGTTTTAATATTAGTTCCACCTCAAAAACCATCCAGATTATCTGCACATAATCAACCATGTGTCATGGAATCAACCATTTTTCAAATGGACAAATACCATGCAAAGCTTGGGAACGTGGAATAATCTTAACAAACCTTGACACACATTTATAAATCATATACATACACTAATATTTAATTTAAAATTTCTCTTGTAAAACCTGATAATCTATTTGAGTTCACATATTCTGTTCAGATCCAAAGTCAACCGCTATTGAATGAATATAAAATAATAAATAAGATAATATTTTCTGGCATAATACACCACTACCAAATAGGATAAATCTCACTTTAAGGTTAATGTCACATAAAATGACCCGGCAGTGTTGTGGGACATCAAAGGATTTTTCTAGCTTGATGCGTTCAGCCATGTCAGGAAGCACAGCATGAGGAGGGTAGGGAGTAGCTTATCACATAGTTAATTGCTTCTTTTCCAGCAGTGGGACATTGGAACTATATTTAAGTGTAGAGTCCTACAGTGATTCATGGGATTGTCCTCTGCATTCATGTAACTGTCATGGTTGTGTTTATGTATGCATAAAAGAGCTACATGGATACACAGTACTGTACAATTGTACAATTAAATGGAGGACAAACAATGTAATAGAGCAGTATAAATTAATTTGAGATTAAGTGCCATGCAATAAAAGATACAGAAGTACAGAGGTGCCTGCTCTCTAGAGCTTAGAGCACTTTGGATAACAAAGGGCACACATATGAGGGCAACAATGCACGCAGGTTTTGGGAGTGTTCCTGATAATCCCACTGCAATACATATAGTTGTAGAGTACACAGGACAAAATTCATCCAATTGAAATTATTTTCTGGAATATTATACAAGAAGAAACTCATCTTTACCCTAAGGTTGTATAATGCATAATTCTTATAGGCATAGATACAATACCAAGTTCTGAAGATCAATAAGTCATTTAGTCGCAAGAATTGCTCCAGAAAATTATCTTGAAATTCATCTGAAATTTCTAAATCCACCAGACTTGCCTCTAATAATATGGGCCAGTGGTGCAAATTGGAAGCATAATCATTAGATTGCAGATAGTAAGCATAAGCATTCGGTTGCAGGTGAATAAACAGAAGGAAATTGGCTGGGACCTGCAATGGACTTGTCTTTGGCCCCGCTGCCAACCCTATTGTTGATGAATGTAGTTTGCTACTCAGTAATCATTTCAGTTCCTTATATCAGATAGCCTCTATTGCCCTTATGCCATCTACAACTACATAATTCTACAAAGGTCAGTGTAAGCATAGGAAAAACTCATCAAGCTCTAAGGTGATGTGAATGTTTCTATGATGGCTTTACAAGGGGAATTAACATCAAAATTCATGGTACTCATCCCAGACCTAGTGTCTTCTTTTTTGTGTGTAACAGGGGTGGTTCTTCATATTTTGCACAATCTATGAGCTTTGACATTTAGAGGGATGCACCTGCCAGTCAAAGCTAGGCACATATCTCAACAAGTTGACCCTTTGACACAGTTCCAAGCAGGGAGCTCGCTTGTCATATGCAAGAATAAGTTTAGATGTGAAGAGTAAAAAATTGTGAAGGAGAAAATATTCTGCACCGTAAAGTAGTTGAGATGAAGGGGCAACCTAGAGGAAAGAATATTTGGAAAATAATGAAATAACTATACAAGAAATAAAGCTAAAGTTCTGTGCTTTTAATTGATAGCTAGTGATGGGCGAAACGGGCGTGTTTCGCTTTGCCGAAAAATTCGCAACTCGTTTTTGGCGGCGAATTTTTGCCGGCGAATTTTTCCTGCTGTTTCGCGAATTTATTCGCCAGCAGCGAATCGCGGGAATTCGCCGCGAATAAATTCGCCCATCACTATTGATAGCTGGTAAACTAACTTCAAGATTTTGACAGAAGTAGGATAAAAAGTTTAATCTTACCGATCTTACAGTCTAAAATGTATTCATTTTTTAACCCATGAATATTCTCAGAGCAAACAGATTAACTCAATTAAAAAAATGTTTCCTATGATCATTTAATAAAGCCTTTAGTCTATTGGCTCCTTTCTCTTTAAGATAAATTGCAGAGTTTCACACATCTGCCACAAAGCTAATATATATTACACAGAAACAACTTGGAAGACAGGAGCAGCTGGAATCCAGTGAGAAAAAGAGGAAACTCTTTAAAGAGGCAAAAAAAAAAACCTTATTTTCATAAAGGAATAGGCCACCCTAAGTATTCCATTCTGATTAAACAGAGAACATTTTCAAGGACACGTCAGCTGTGAAGCTTCATATACTGACCAGTTGGTATTATTAACAAGAAAACATTTTGTTATTACAGTGAGAGAGAAAGCAGAGCAAAGAGATGATTTCACACACAAGTAAAAGCAAATAATATATGTTGATGGGTAGTGGTGAGTTAAAGAACTGCTTTAACAATTCCTTGCCTGTATTTATTCATTGATTTTCTGGTATTTAAATGTGCAAATGTTATCAGTTCCAGTGACAAAAGTGACAAGCAGTCAGATATTAATGCTCTCACACATGGATGATTATATTGCATTGAGCTGTTGGATCAGTCCAGCTGAACCCATCATAAAGCTCTTCCAGCTGATTTAAATTAAGATCCTTGTGACTGGGCAGGTCACCAAATGAGGGAAATGTTTGCCCATATTTGTTACCCAATTGTGGGGTTCTCAGGCACATCAGATGCTTTGCATTTTGCCTCTTATTAGATCACTGTGGAGCTTGTGCAGAGCCTGGCTGCATTTGTTACACACTGCTTTTATGGACTTCTCTACCCAGTCCAAATGATATCTGAACAAGCTCAGGAGGCTACTGACTTAAGGTGGCTGTACAGATAAAAGCACCAAACTCTGTCACTCTAGGCCTGCATATGGGTCCCTTGTGGGGGTCCTGTCTGATCAATATCTAGCAAATTTTCCAGGGTCCAATAACTAGCAAATTTTCAACCAGTGAAGCTGATGCAATACTTAACCAACTTGCCACCTTAGACCTGCTGTATGGTAACCATATCCTCATTGGTTTCACTCTCATTTGAACCATTACATGGAGGAAATTGGAGTACCCAGAGGATGTTGGCAGAGGTGGGGTCTTTTTGATAATCACACAGAAAACACTTAGCACAGCAACTTGGAAAAGGATTTACTTGTGA